>QKWP01001619.1:24690-37485 GCA_003550325.1 Gigaspora rosea
TAAAATTTTAAATATTGATTTTAGCCATATCTTTTCTAAGTAAAAAATATTCTTTAAGTTTTGTTTTAGTAACTTTGTTATAAAATTTTTTTAAAATCATTAGAAAACTTTAATATAATAAATGTTTAAAGTTCTTGTATTGGCATTTTTACTATTAAAATTTTTCTTTAGATTTTTTCAAATTTTATATGTTCCCGTCTATAAAAAAAATCTTTACTTCTAATACAAGTCTTAATTTTTACAAGTAAATCATTAAAGTTGCAATAATGAAAGTTGTCATCCTTTATATAAACTACAATATTGTCTTAAGAACTATAGTTCTAAAACTAAAACTAAATAAGATCGCAGAAAAATTGTAATAAAATTTTTTAAAAAAATTTTTTCTTAAAATTATCTATTTTCAGCTTATATGTAACTATAATTTATTTTCTTATAATATAAAAACTAATTTTGCAAAAAAGTAATCCTTATTTTCAAATATAATTGTACAAAGTTTTATTTAATTATTTTAGTATTTTAAAAAAGTAAATCAGAGCTAAAAAAGTGCAAAAACACAGGCAAATTTGCCTGTGTTCTACTACAATTTAAGGGATAGTTTGGGATTTGTCTGTGCCCAAATCCCAAATACATTCCAAATTAATTTCTCAAAAACTTTATTAATAATCTTTGTTTAAACAAATAGTAGATATTCTCATTGTTATAGATAACATATTTGCAAAATTTTAGGCCTACTTTTTTGATTTAATCTTTTACAAATAGCAATTGTTTTTTTTGAATTTGGGATTTGTCTGTTTTTTGCTAGCAAGTATATAGACCCCAATAGTGGTTTTATAAGCAAACTTTTGAAATATGAATGTTTTTTTTAAAAAATAAGAGCAGTGTCATTAATCACCTGATTATTTTTTATCAGAGGCCTACCCTCCTATCTCTTTCTTAATATATATACTGTATAGTCAAGTTCTTATATATACAGTAATTTTAACTTTTTTTACCCCCTTCCTTCTAAAATATTACCTAATTTTTGTCATTCCTTTAAACAAAAAAACTGAAATTTTATGTTATACCTAATCTTAAATTTTGATTGGCTATTCTAATAGCTTGTATAACATGGTGTAAAACACTATAGATGCATTTTAGTAGACCCGTATTAATATATAATATATATTTAATATATATGTTGTATCTGAATTTGAAATTTGTTCTAATTTGGAATTTGGCCTAATTTTACCTCTAACACTAGCCCTAACCCTAACCCTAAAGTCATCTAAAGTCTTAATTCTGCTACAAAATTCTTATTTGGGACAGCCCAATTCCAAATTGGATATTGGGATACAATATATATATTATTTAATATTAAGTAACTTTTTTTCTACTGGTTCGTTTTGGATGATTTTACTACCAAAATGTTCATCTTAATAAGACAATTCTAACAAGCCCAAAATCATTAAAATCTAATCACAGGTCACAAGATTATTAAGGTTTTGTATTATTACTGTATATTCTCGAAAATAAGCTACTCCAAAAATAAGCTACCACCTGATTTTTTTCAAAAATTAAAAAAAAACACGTTAGCAGTTGCTACATATAAAACTTTTTTTTACTAAGTAAACTTCAAAAGTTTGATTAAATAAAGTTGTTCAGCACATCAAAATACATCTATAGTAAAAATTTGGTATTATTTGGACAACTTTTTATTAGTACATTTTTTAAATTTTTTCAAAAACGTCTATATGCTGAAAACAAGCTATTCCACGTTTTTGTGTAATTTTTGGCCCAAAATGGGTGGCTTATTTTCAGGAATATATGGTATTGGCCAGAGCATAGTGGCAGACCTTTATTTCTATGCAAAGTGATACAAAAATTACCTTTCTGATGTGTTTCAATTGTAAAAATCTTAACAAATTTTACTTTTTTGATATACTTGCATATATATGATGTAAATATTAGGGGCATGCCATTTATCATGTGATTTTTACCATGGATACATAGTTAGAGGTAGTGATCACATCTATATAGTATATTAATTAATTAGAATTAGATAAAGTAATCACATTATACATGGATAGGGGTGGCTACTAAGTAAAAAATATTATGTAATAAATGGTATGTCCTTATCAGAAATGGAATTTGGAAATTTTTTGTCTGTCCGCATGCATGTCTATATTTGTTAGGGTTCCTTAAATTCAAATCAAATCAAATATTGGATCAATTTGAATTTGATCAAATCAAATTGACCCTGATTTGAATTTGATTTGATTCAAATATTTGAATTTGAATTTGATTTGAATTTAAATTTTTAATAGTAATTTTCAAATCAAATCAAATATTTGTTAAATCAAATCAAATTTGGCCATATTTGAATTGATCAAATCAAATATAGTCAAATTTGAATTTGAATTTGATCAAATATTTGATTCAAATATTTGAAGATCAAATCAAATTGCGGAACCCTAATATTTGTGCTTTAATGCTACCAACATATGCATATTAACGCATTTGTGTAATATGATGAACATCTTATAATGAGCTCCGGACATATAATGCTACACATTAGTCTAGTATATATAAATTTTATAAAATAATGCAAAACCTTAGTGATCTTATGACCCTGTAATTGGATTTTAATTACCAATCCGGATAAGATCAGCACTATCTATATTATTACTATATATGAAATTGGGAATAAACAAATATATAAACAATATATTAGTAAATCTGATTATGACCTTTATGAAAAGTTTTTTTTGTACTAAATAAATATTATTTTTTGATATAAGTAAAGTTGTAGAGCTAGTTTTTATGTATCTACTAGTAAAATTTCATTAAAATCGGACTTGTAAATAATAAGAAGATATGAGTAAAAATGTCTTTAAAATTCTTTAAATCATATAAAAATTTTATATATACAGGCCTGTTTTAGATTTTGTACTATGTTGTTTATATATTTGTTTTGCCCCAATTCTAAATATAAAAATATTGCTGATCTTATCCAAATTGGCAATTAATAGTTTTAGGCTTGTTAGAATCATCTCATTAAAACAAACTTTTTGGTAGTAAAATCATTCAAAACAAATCAGAAGATCAAGAGTTACTATAGTGTACTAACCAAAAGACCTGGAGTCTAATACAATCTATCTGTTAAAAAACTTACAAAAGACTCAGATATATTATACGGCAGTGAGTTTGTAGTACAAGTAAAAAAATTTCAAGCATTTATATATTTTATACTTACAATAAGGGCGCTGATATTTATTACCTAATATCTATTTACTATAGGGGCTTACCCCCACCCCCAGGTAAAATCTATAAATAGAATTTTAGCCAATTAAATTTAACTAAGATAAGATTTTTCTTGATCCCCCACCTCTCTAAAATATTATCTAATAAATGTCAGCACCCTAAGCAGTTTAAAAATTTAAAAAATCTATATTTAATTAATTATGATTTTGTGCTTTGCACCAGATATTTTGCAATGGGGTATTGAAAAGGAGGGTACTTTGGTCAGTGCACTATGGCAGTGTTGTACATTTTGGCTGTCCAAGGCCTTTTTTGGCCTTGTTCATGTTCAAAATATCCAAGCGTCCAAGATTGTCCAAAGTTTATACAGGCTTTAATAATTATTAAATTTGTCTAAAAAATATATGATTATATATTTTTTGAAGTGCTGAACACTTTTTAGTTAAAATTAAAATAGATTGTCTTAATAAAATTTTAAGTAATTCTACTTTATTTAATTGTCCAAGATTGTTCAAAATTGTCCTAACTACTGTCCAAAGCTGTTCCATGACAACACTGCACTTATACATGTTAGCAAAATCCCAAATTACTATAGTTTGGGGTTTGTCTGCACCCAAATCCCAAATACATCCCAAATTAATTTTTCAAAAACTTTATTAATAATCTTTGTTTAAACAAATAGTAGATATTCTTATTGTTGTAGATAACATATTTGCAAAATTTTAGGCCTACTTTATTGATTTAATTTTTTACAAATAGCAATTGTTTTTTTGAATTTGGAATTTGTCCATGTTTTGCCAGCAAGTATAACTGCACTATGGTATTTAATATTATATATATTTATATAATATATATAAATATAAGTTGTTTATTAACCAATCAGAATTGAGATTAGAGTGATCACACTATATATAGATAGGAGTGGCTATTAAGTAAAAAATATTACATGATAAATGGTATGCCCTTTATTAATAAATTTATTTAAAAAAAATTTATTTAAATTATGAAGATAAATTTGCTAATTTTAATTATAAAATTTAGACTAATATCATAGATTTCCCAAAATAAGCAACCCCCTGTTTTTTCAAAAATCTCAAAAAATGTGTTAGTAGTTGTTATATATAACCTTTTTTTTTACTAAGTAAACTTCAAAAGGTTGATTAAGTAAAGTTGTTTAGTGCATAAAAATATACCTACAGTAAAAATTTGGTGTTATTTGGACATCTTTTTATTTTTTATTAGTACGTTTTTCAATTTTTTCAAAAAACTCAATATTTCAAAAATAAGCAACCCCTCGTTTTTTCATGTAATTTTTTGGCCAAAAAAGGTTGCTTATTTTCAGAAATATACAGTATATAAAAAATACAGTAATTTAATTTTAAAATTTTTACTAGTAAGTACTATAAAGATTATTTTAAATTTTATATTAAAAAACAAGAAAAAATGTGGTTGTCACTAGCAGTAACAGTCACTAGAGTATAATTAACCAACTAGATTGTGTAATATTTAATCAAAACAAAAACAAAGTATCAAAATTTACTATTGTTAGGGCTGGGATTAGAGCTATAGTTAAGGTTTGAATTGAGCTTAGTATATAGTAAAATTTTGCAAAAAAATTTGGTTTGTATAAAAAAAAGTAGTTTCATAGACAAAATTTTAAATTAGAAGTGATTTTTTAAAAAAATCAAAGTTTTTGCATTGTTTACCTTATATATGATCCTTTGATCTAATTGGTTGATCATACTCTGACTATCATAGCTGGTGACAAATAGATTTACCCAAAAACAAATATAATTTTTTTAAAAATTTAAAGTAATATAACTTAAAATAAAATAATTTAAGGTTTATGTAATTTAACGCATATGCGTTTAACGCACCCATATGATAAACCAATCAGATTGTAGAATCAGGTGTAATGTTAAATTGAGAAAAAATAGCAATCTTTTAAAAATCGCCTGTGGCTTATAATTTTGCTTATGAAACCACTCTTCGTGCTCTAACAAAAAAAATTCCTTGCAAAATTTTACTATAAAGCCCCTTTTCTTGCTTACACACTATTTTAACCTCACCCTAACTCTAACTAACAAAAAAAATGAGTTATTTTGGTTGTTTTGATTTTACATTACATCAAATCATATGAGGTGCGCTACAGTGCACATGCGCAAAAATATTAAATTCATAATAATAATTTAATATTAAAGAATTAGAATTAGATCATATGCTCCGATTTTTGGAATTTATACGTAGATCTTTTTTTTTAAAACTTTAAAGTTAAATAATTTTTGATCTACTAGCCTGTTTTAAATGATTTTACTACCAAAATGTTCATCTCTTTGAGACGATTCCAACAAGCCCAAAATCATTAAAATCCAATCACAGGAACACGAGAAAATGCGCTGTCAAATAGGTGACGCACCTCTAGAGTTGTACAATTGGTTAGACCTATGTCTAACCAATTGTACAACTCTAGAGGTGCGTCACCTATTTGACAGCGCATTTTCTCGTGTTCCTGTGATTGGATTTTAATGATTTTGGGCTTGTTGGAATCGTCTCAAAGAGATGAACATTTTGGTAGTAAAATCATTTAAAACAGGCTAGTAGATCAAAAATTATTTAACTTTAAAGTTTTAAAAAAAAGATCTACGTATAAATTCCAAAAATCGGAGCATATGTAGTTATTATTTACAATTTTTATTAAAAATTATTAATAAAAAGATTTTTTTAACTATAGCTAAAAATTAAAAAGCTTTTATAAATGAATTAATATATGTCACAGCTGATGCTGAAGTTGGTTGATGCTGAAACTTTAACCTATTTTAATATAAAATTTTAAATTTTTTTTTGGATGTTTTTTTCACTTTTGTCTTATAGAGTTAGGGTAGGGTTTGGGTATAGATTTTATATTTATAGAGTATATGTGGATTTTAGCAGGACTTATAGTTTCCAATCAAGACCCTAAGCTTCAGCATCAGCCAACTTCAGCATCAGCCAACTTCAGCATCAGCCGTTGTTACTATCCAGTTGGAAGATATCAGACCCACCGGTAGAGCTATCGGGATAGTAAACGATATTTATGAGTTAATAGCAGAGAATTCTAAAGAGAGAATTATGAAGGAGTTAGGGTACTTTGGCGTAAAAGGAGTTGAATCAAGTGTAAGGAGTTAAAAAAGGATGAATTGGTATATAATTAAACAAAGAGGTTATCTAACGATATCAATCATTAATTAGCAGAAACAATCAAACAATACAGCAGTCAATTAAATCTATCTATAGTCTTAAACGTATTATCAATAAAACTATCAAATATCGGTGTATCGATATATGTATTAGTAACAGTGTTAAAATAATCAAACAATAAATAAAATAACTAATAAAACAAATAACAAAATAGCAGCGTAATGCTAACAAGCAGTGTTGAGAATTCGATAATAAAAATATATATAAGTTGCCTTCAGCTTTGAAATGCCTATTAACTTATATAGGGTCAAGGTTTATTATTAAGCAAAGGATCAGATCGAAGTCTGAAGTCTTTATTGAAAACAGAATTCGAGCCTTTAAATACATGTTTTCAGATATATAAATTAATTACAGTATCTATTCAAGAAAACTTTTATCCACGGTCAACTTATTTTTAGAATCATTCGATTCTTTTTAACACCAATCCCTTCATTAATCACATTAGTTTCATCCATGCCTTTGCCTTATTTAAAAGTTCTGTCTGTAAAAATGAAATCTTGAAACGTATCGGCAGATTTCTGAAAATATTTGAATGCCTTGAGGCATTCAAGATAGGCCAAATATTCAAGTGTCGCCATGAGACACATACTGAAGACTTCTTATTCAAGCGCGTTGGTGTAAACGGAGGTTGGGTGGTAGCAGTCGATCCATCTTTCGATCAATTATCACATCTATAAAAGACTTCGATCCAATTTTTAGTATAATATCCCAATAAAGTAATAAGAAATGGTATGTATACGTATAACAAAATAGGAAATAACAGAGATATGTATATAATAACAAATAAAGAAATAGTAAAGAATGTTTATATGTCAATCGGTCATCGATCAAATCGATGATCGGGGTTTGCGGTTTAAGAGTTCAGAGTGATCGACGTAATTGAATCACGGGATACCGATAGGGCTATTGGAAAAAAATTTTAATTTTTCAAGTGTAACAAACTCATCTGCTTAATTATCGAGCTCCTGCGAGATGTGAAAGTCCAGACTACTATTAATCTAATTTGCTGGAGGATGATACAACTTCAAACGATTACTATGATACTTCTGTTTCAGCACCTTATCGTTCATGGTCCTAAGTTTATAAACACCATTACCAAGAGCATCATAGATGTAAAAAGTTCCCTCCCATTTTTCTTTCAGTTTATCCTTATGGGTCCCTTCTAGAAACGATTTATAACGAAGGACTTGATATCCTATGGTGTAGCTTTCAATGGTATATTTCTGGTCATGGCACTTCTTTTGGCATAATTGAGCTTTTTCAGTTCTTTCCTGCGCTTTTCTTTGAATTTCTGGTATATCTCCTAATAATACAGCAACTTTTCTGAAAATGTTGGACTGCAAGTCTCTTTCATTCGAAGGGAATGTCAATTTTAATTTGGCAATTTCCTTTGGAAGAATAGTGTCTCTCCTATAGAGCAGATAGAAGGGCTCGTAACCCGTCATGGCATGTCGGGTGGTCCCATAGGCAAAGAGTGCAGGAGAAATAAATTGATTCCAATCAAGATGAAATTGGATGGTACACTTGGATAAAGCTTCACAAAGGGTTCGGTTGAAACGCTCAACCAAACCATTGGTCTGGGTGTGATATACAGTCGAATATCTATGCTGGAATTGAAGTTGGTCACAAATATGATCGACCAATTTGTTGGCAAAATGTTTTCCTTGGTCTGATAAGAGTTCCTTGGGGCTGCCATGCCGACAAATAATGTCTTCAATTAAAAAAGTGGCGATAGCTGAGGCAGTTGCTTCCAATAGGGCATGTGCTTCTGGCCATTTGGTAAGATACTCAGTGGCAACAACGATATATTTCTTTTCAAATTTAGTAGGAATTAAGGGTCCAACGATGTCAATCCCTATGCGGTTGAAGGGTTGACCAATCTTGATTGGGTAAAGGGGTTCATGTGTCCGGGGTCTTCCTTTCCGCTGACAAGCATCACAGGACCTCACATACTTCTTAATATCTTCTCCCATCTGCGGCCAAAAAAATCTCTGGGAAATTTGCTAAAGAGTAGAATAAAAATTAAAATGTCCAGACAAAGGGACCGAGTGCATACTAAAAAGAATAGCAGGGGCTTCATGGGGCAACAATACTCGAAGAAGTCGATGAGGGTGCTGTCGCAATTTTTTAAATAGTAGATTGTTAGTAACTATATAATGTCTTGTTTGGGTAATTAAACGCTTTTGTTTTTGGAGCTCCACGATAGTTGGGTTGGTAAGATAGTCAAAAAATGGTTTGTAAAGTTCAGGATCTATTGTAGTGAGGTTTTGATGAAACAAAGAGATACAATAAAAAATATAAAATACAGAAAAAATGATAAATAAAAAAAGAAATACTAATAGTTAATAATGAAAAAGGGAGTTGGTAACAGATAGTCAGAAAAACAAGTTGGAATAAATATCGGATGGTTCAGAAATTCGAGACAAGGAATCGGCGTTGGTATGTTGTCTACCAGCTCGGTGTTTAATAGTAAAGTCAAATTCTTGTAGGGATAAAATCCAATGTGCCACACGTCCTCGAGGAAATTTTTGATTAACCAAAAATTTAAGAGCTGAATGGTCAGTAATCAAGATGAATCGGGTGCCATGGAGGTACTGACTGAAATAAGTCACTGCCCATATAACGGCTAAACATTCTTGTTCCGTGACCGAATAATTCTTTTCTGCTGAAGTTAAGGTTCAACTAGTATACAAGATAACTCTTTCTCTATCTTGATCATCCTTTTGGGAGAGAATAGCACTGATAGCAATTCCCGAAGCATCGGTAAACAACAAAAATTCTTGGTCGAAATTCAAATAAGCAAATACAGGAGCGGAGGTAAGTTTTTTTTTTAATGATTGAAAGGCTTCTTGTTGTAACGGAGTCCAAATATAATTTTCTCCTTTTTTCAGAAAAAGGTTAGGGGAGTAACAAAAATCAGGTGATTTTTTAGGGGGGGAGGGGGGTAAAAAAAGTTGAAATTATATATAAGAACCTGACTATTTATATATTAAGAAAGAGGGAGGGGAGTAGGCCTCTGATAAAAAATAATCAGGTAATTAATGACACTGCCCTTAAGAGGAACAGCAAGCTTTGAGAAATCCTCGATAAATCTATGGTAGTAGGAAGCCAAACCCAAAAATCCACGAAGTTGCCAGAGGGTCGTAGGGATGGGAAAATTTTGAACCACTTCAACTTTCTTAGGGTCAGTCGAAATTTCTTGGGCACTAAGGGGAGTAACAAAAATCAGGTGATTTTTTAGGGGGTGAGGGGGTAAAAAAAGTTGAAATTATATATAAGAACCTGACTTTTATATATTGAGGAAGAGGGAGGGGGGTAGACTTCTGATAAAAAATAATCAGGTGATTAATGACACTGCCCTAATGATATACCCGAAAACTTAAGCTTTCTTTTTGCAAAGTGACGCTTACGGGATTTAATTTCAAACCAGCATCATTAAGACGTCTAAAAACTTCCCTCAAATGCTAAAGGTGCTCATCAAGGCTTGACAAAAAAATATTAATATTATCAAGATATATAACGACGAATTTCCCGTTAATATCTTGAAAAATTTGATCTATTAAACATTGGAACATGGCTGGGACATTTGTCAAGCCGAAAGGCATAACGTTAAATTCAAAGGTCCCCAAGTGACAGATAAAGGCTGTCTTTTCTCGGCCTTTAGAATCTACCTCTATCTGCCAGTATCTACTAGCTAAGTCTAGGGTAGGGATGTGTACTATGCAGAATTTTTGAGAGTATCGAGAAGGTCATTAATAATCGGCAAAGGATAATTATCCTTCTTGGTTACCGCATTAAGCTTTCTATAGTCAATGCAGAATCGAATTTTATCTTTTTGCTTAACTAGTACTACAGGGAAAGACCAAGGGCTGGATGAAGATCAGATAATGTCATCCGCCAGCATATCGGCAATTTCATTTTCTAAAAAATCTTTTTCCATTAGTGAAGTCCGATAGGCCTTTTGTTTAACCGGAGGGGATTCAGCAGTAAAAATTTTATGCATAACTAAACTAGTCTTTCCTAAATCCTGGGGAGTCCAAGCAAAAAAGTCCTTACGTTCAAGAATAAACTCATTCACACTATCTCGAGCTTCTTCTTCAATCAGTCCAATATCTATTTCGGGAGTCGATTCGAAATGTTCATCAAAGAAAAACTTCTGGCCTTCCTCGAAACTTACTTCCTCAGACTCAGAAACGTACTCATCATTGTCATTTTGATAGTCATTGTCACTGTTCATTTACCATCATGCTTCGTGAACACCCATCCTTCAGAAACAATATTATATAGAGAAACAGCATCTTCTTCGTCCGAGTCATTATAATAATCAGGTAGAAGTTCAGAGGGGCCGATAGGAGTATCATTGGGGTCATCAGAAAAAAACTGCTCATTAGAATTTAAAGTAAACTCCGAAGGGTTATAAAAGTAAGAAATGACCTCTTCTTCTGAAAATCCGTATAGCCATTCTTCTAACTTTTCTTCTTCGTATTCATCCTCAACTTCCTCTTCCTCATCTATCTCAAGTTCATCTTCATCCTCTTCCTCCTTTTTATTTCCAGTCTTTGGGTTGTGATTTTCTTGTATTGGGTTATGCTGTATTCAGCGAAATTCAACCGGAACTATAATTTCTTCATTCTTCCAATGTAGAGCCATTTCAGAAGCATTATAATCTATTTTTGCATGGACTTTGGATAACCAATCATTTTCTACTATAGCCTGATATGATAGGGCGTTTGTAACGACAACATCAATTAGAATTTTTACTCCTCTCACAAAAAATGGAAAGTTAGAAATTTCTCCAATAGCACGTTTGCTTTGACCGTGAACATTAACCATATTGACGGTGGAAGGCCTTTTGACTTTAACACCTAGTTTACTTAACAAATGAGAAGAGACAATACTCCCGGAAGAACCGCTATCCACTATGAGTGAAATGATTTTGTTATAAACAACTGCGTCACAGTACAAGGCCGTATAAGTAGGGGTTGGTTGGAGATTAACAAAAGTCTGGGACTTCCTTTTGGTAGTAACTTTCTTTCGAAGCTCTTGAACCAATTGCGTGCACATTGCAAGAACCGACCGAAGTAATTGTCCAAAGGTGATATTAGCCGTTTTATCCCGGATATCGGCCACAATGGAGTAGGGAGGTACAAGGGCTGATATTTGCAGAGGATTATCTAGGATTTTCTTTTTTCGAACGATCGGAGCCCGATTGTTCTTGGTCTGAGATGGAGGATTCGTAACTGTCTTAGTTGGGCATACAGTTTCTTCTCTCTGTCCTTTTTGAACTGAGTCTTCTGCAGTTCATCGTCTCTTGAGCTGAGTAGATTGACTAGACTGTTCATTTTCTTCTCCTGCCATGAACATCCGGTCATCTTCATAAAGGTTCAAAAAAGTGTGAGCATTATTGGGCGCAGCTCCATTATGACCGTTTCCATTATTATTGATGGGGGCCGGAGAGTTGGGTCAACATTGACTATTTTGGTTTACAGGGATCGCATTGCTACCAGTAGCCACAGCTCCAGAATTATTAGGTGGGACGGGCTGAGGACAATTTCGTACATAGTGTTCAGTTTGTCCACATCGATAACAAGGGTACCATGCGGTGAGTTCCAATTTCAGCAGGATGCTTCTTTATTCTCCTTAAGTTGGGCTACCATGGCTGTAAAAGCTTCTCCAAGCTTAACAATAGCCTCTTCAGTTTTGGAAGGAGCTTGGACTAGAGGAGGACCCCGGACATCTCTCATATAGGTCATAACTGGATTTTGGCCAATTTGACCTAATTTGCTAAAAATGACAAAATCTATTTATTTAAATAACTTTTGATCCAGCAATCAGAATTGAATGAACTTTTTTTTGTTAGATGCGCCTCACTGAGAGCTTCATTTTAAAAAAAAGTTCATTCAAATTGGACTACTGGATGCCAAGATAATTGCCAAAAACTGATTTTTTGCTTTTAAATTTCGGGGGTTTTTGCTGAAATGCGTAACGTATGACTTCTGTACTACATGTCTGGGTCCTACATACATTATAACGAATTTTATGAGCCACGAAGTTATACCCTTACGAATCAATAAAGTGTTGAAGAAGAAAATATGTACACAGTGGCTCGATATAATGGACTCTCGATATAACAGAAACTAAGTAAAATCTTGATATAATGGATCAAGATTCTAATCCATATCTTAATAAATACTGCTTGATATAATGGATTTACTAATAAAACTCATGATAAAGCGGATTTTAAAAAATTCTTTACTATGTGCCCGAGGTACTACGTTATATCAAGAGCCACTGTGTATTACGAGATGATAAAGATTGATT
>QKWP01001619.1:59002-75554 GCA_003550325.1 Gigaspora rosea
TTTTTTTTTTTTTGAGTACAAAATTTGTAATGGGCATACGGGTCGATGATATTATAATACTGTAATATTGTAATTAACGTGTTACACTATAATAAATTAAAAAAAATTGTTTACATAATTATTTTTTTGATTTGTTTCGCGGATCTGAGTTGTGTTGATGTAAAGATATATCCACAACTACCTGACCAAACTTGGTAAAATTTTTTTATTCGAATTCTTTAAATCTATAGAATTCAAATAAAAAATTTTTATCAAGTTTGGTAAGGTGGTTACAAAGATATTTTGATTTAAAGGTTCAAAAATTTTTAATTTTTTTTAATGGATTCCCGAGTGTGATTTGTTTTTAGGTTACACAAAAAAGTTGATGCATCCGACGTAATCACGTGATAGCGTGATCGTCAAAAATAGCGATCACGTGACTTTCTTGCAATTTAATTGGCTAAATGGCCAGAGATATATAACTTATATATCTCTGGCCAGAGATGCCTAGAAAAACCCATTTGGAGAATAGATGTATTGTTACAGTAGGGAGGCCTTCTTTAACTCCTTACTATAACAATGACACGGCTACAGGGATCCTTTATCGGTTTATAGCGGTGTCCAAGAGGTAGGTATAATTCCTTAGTCTGTAAGAAATTATACTCTTCTCTAAGGGCAGTTCGGTATAAATCACAGGAGACAATAGGCAGTTTATTAATTTAACAAGAGGGCTTCCAAGGTGTTTGTTCCTTAGTAATCCCAAGATTTTATTAGTAATAAGAGAGGAGGATAATAATATAAAGGTAAAGATAAAATACAATGTCTGGATCTATCTAGTCTACCTTGACTAAGAGAAATTCTGTGCTTTTAAATACATTTTAGAATAAGCGCTATAAACATTAATTTACAAGAGCAACATAAGCGATATAAGCGTTATAAACAGTATAAGCGGTATAAGCGTTATAAGCGATATAATTATTACAAGCAGTATAAGTGGTATAAGCAGTATAAGCGATATAAGCGATATAAGCGTTATAAGCGTTATAAGCGATATAAGCGTTATAAGCGATATAATCGTTATAAGCGTTATAAGCGTTATAAGCGATATAAACTATTCTAAATGTCTACTTCTTAAAATTATAAAATACACAATAAAATAATAATAAAATACAATAAAATAATGACTATTCATTCTATAACATTTCCATCCCCTTAAGAAAATTTACTCCGTAAATTCCTTCTCTAATGCAGTATAATTTTTAAAAGAATTATATACTATCTAATTATAAAATGTTAAAAGTGTTTC
Organism: Gigaspora rosea; assembly: GCA_003550325.1. Classification (NCBI taxonomy): domain Eukaryota; kingdom Fungi; phylum Glomeromycota; class Glomeromycetes; order Diversisporales; family Gigasporaceae; genus Gigaspora; species Gigaspora rosea. Next base: position 60,288 of record QKWP01001619.1, read on the forward strand.
AAAATAAATAATAAAGTGTTACGGTTTCTGTATCTAGATTTTAAGTGTAAAGTATCAAATTTGTTAAAGTCTTTGTCTATTGTTGTCTTTTCCAATTAATTGTTTTAATGTTCGTTGTGTAGCTCTGAAGTAAGTAGCTCAAGTAGTTGTATTACGTATATTTTCATGGCTTCGGTTCTTAGTTTCGTTCACGACTTATAGTATCGGTCTTGATCATAGTATAATGACTACGTTATACTAAAAGATCATGTATACGGTTAAATTTTAAATTTTTCCGATTACCACATGCTAATTTAATAATCTCTTTTTTTTTCACTAGAGCAAAGATCTTGGGACCGTCGTCGTTCTTGGAGTCGTTGTTAACTCTTGGTGTCGACGTTCTTGGAACTCTCGGATTCTTTGTGGCTTTAGTAGTTTTTGTCTTTGTCATTCTTCGGTGTCAATGCTTTCTCCCGCATTGTCGTTTAGACATTCCTATGGCCTCGAACTTTGTCGTTGGTTCGTGGAGGTAAGAGTTGTTTCTAGTATTCGTACTTTGGGTTTTATATGATTACTTTTAATTGAATAGCTTCGTTCTTTAAGTTTCGTTGTCGTCGTCGGTATTCTTGTGGGCGTAGATTTTAACGTTCGTAGCGTTCCTTTGGTGTGCCTCATAAGGTGGTCGTCCCATTTTTGTCTTTGCATAGTGGGTCCTGGTGCTGGGAGTAAACCTTGGTAAGTTCTTTCAACGTCATCCCTAGTAGGTTCCTTCTGGTAGATTTCTTCGTAATGATTGCGTTAGGTCTAGGGTCTGGTTGGTAGGGTCTTGCCTTGTATATGTTTTGACGTAGGGCTAGGTTTGTTTCAAAAAGATCTGGTGCGTCCATTTATTACGTTGGTCCCGGCCTTGTTTTTTTTTTCTAACTTGTTCAGGTTCTTTATTAAATCTTGTCCAGTTCGGTGTCAGCTAAGTATATTAATTTTTTTTTTTATTTTTATTTTTTTTTTTTTTTAAATAACTTGGGACGCGTTTATTAATTTATTCTGGTATAGGGTTTTGTTGGAACTTGTCTGGTTCTATGGGGCCTTGGGCTTGAGTCCTTCCGTCGTTAGCATTTTAGCAGGGGTAGATCTCGGCGTTCGTGCAACTTCCTTGATGGGTCTTTCTTGGGGTCTTTGACGTGGATGAGGTATGGTTTTTCTCTTTGGCCCTTTGTTAATATAGCCTGGTCATCCAATTTTTAGGTCTTGGCTTTGTTGGTCTGGAGCTTGAAGCAAGCTTGGTAGGTCTTTGTCTTCACTCGTAGCATGGTTTTGAGGATGTCTTTTTGGAAACGGTCTTGTCTTGGTCCGCTCGACCGGTTCTTATTTGGTTGGGCCGGTCTTTCTTTGTTAAGTCTGGGCTTAGTCTGGGTAGCGAAATTAGGTGACGTTGGAATATGTCTTGTTGTTTTGGGTCTTGGGGTTCGAACATCGTTACCATCTTAACGAGTGGATTAGGTTTGCCATAGGTAAGATTTCCATCGGTTGATATCGTTGCTTGATACTGCGCTGGGTACTAGGTTCTTGTCAATGGTAAGTTGTTAGCTTTAGGTTGAGGGGTGGGAATCAAGTTAAAAGGGAAAATAATTTAGTTAGGTTTATAGTTATACAGAATAGGTAAGGAAAGGTGTCTAAGAATCGGTTTAATGGTTTGTAAAGTAAAATCGGGTCGGGGTAAAATGGGTAAAATATATTAAATTAAGATTGATGTAAATAAAAGTATAATTAAATAAATGCGCATAAATAAAGGAACTGTTCCGCTATAGCATATATTTTTTTTTCCATGTTCACTAAGAATCGGGAAATGGGTAAAATTTGTTGCTTCGCTCTGCGATAGCATGTATGTCACGGAATGCCATTAACTTCCTAATTTGGAGGGTTTCGGCATTTAGAACCTTGGCTTTATCGAAATAAAGTTTAAATCTAGTCAAGTGTCCTAAAAATATAAAAGTATATTAATTCATTCAAGCATTCCTTGCCTCAATTCAGTTAGAATTGGTTTTCTTTCAATAAATAACATTATAAGCCTTTGCCTCAATTCTGTTAGAATTGGTTTCCTTCCAATAAATATAAAATAATATTTTAAGCCTTTGCCTCAACTCAATGAGAGTTGGATCCAAAAATAATATTGTTTCCAAAAATTCTGTATCTAAAATAACTACTGTGTTTTCAAAAGATAAAATAAAATGTCCATTATTACTCTATTTTAGAATAATTTCAAAACTAGTTATCCAAAAAGAAGAGTCCATGAATAATTTTTAAGAGAGTAAGAAAAGTGTTAATTTGTTTAAACAAAAAGTTTAGTGATTATGCTGCAAAGTTGAATTACAAGTGTCCATGTTTCAAGTGAAAAATAATAGTTGTTTTCTATTAAAAGACTGGAAATTGACTTCACTATTCCATTCCATTGTTGATAAAGTTGTTGTTTTTCTTGTTGTTGCTTTTGTTTTGAGAATCTTTTATGTTGCCTCTTTTTCCAAAAATAATATCCTTTGGATATTCTGTTTCTAAAGAAGAATACCATCATAGAGGTAATGTCCAACTGTTTTTAAATGATTCCCAATTATTTTTAATATTTCCGCCAATTTTTAATGCTTTCCGCTGGAAGGCACCAAATGTTACAGTAGGGAGGCCTTCTTTAACTCCTTACTATAACAATGACACGGCTACAGGGATCCTTTATTGGTTTATAGCGGTGTCCAAGAGGTAGGTATAATTCCTTAGTCTGTAAGAAATTATACTCTTCTCTAAGGGCAGTTCGGTATAAATCACAGGAGATAATAGGCAGTTTATTAATTTAACAAGAGGGCTTCCAAGGTGTTTGTTCCTTAGTAATCCCAAGAGTTTATTAGTAATAAGAGAGGAGGATAATAATATAAAGGTAAAGATAAAATACAATGTCTGGATCTATCTAGTCTACCTTGACTAAGGGAAATTCTGTGCTTTTAAATACATTTTAGAATAAGCGCTATAAGCGTTAATTTACAAGAGCAACATAAGCGATATAAGCGTTATAAACAGTATAAGTGGTATAAGCGTTATAAGCGATATAATTATTACAAGCAGTATAAGCGGTATAAGCGGTATAAGCAGTATAAGCGTTATAAGCGATATAAGTGTTATAAGCGATATAAGCGTTATAAGCGATATAAGCATTATAAGCAATATAATCGTTATAAGCGTTATAAGCGTTATAAGCGATATAAACTATTCTAAATGTCTACTTCTTAAGATTATAAAATACACAATAAAATAATAATAAAATACAATAAAATAATGACTATTTATTCTATAACAGCATAATTTTGGATTTTTGATCAAAAAAGCCAAATTTAAGCATCTTTTCTCCAAATTTCAAGTAAAATAAAAACAAGACTGCCAATTTAATGTATTTTTAGGCTCTGAACAAGTTTACCTAATGAAATAAGTTAGAGTTAATTAGTAAAATTTTATGAATAATAAAATTAGGGAATTGCTATTTTCACCTCCCACTTTTGCTAATGCCACCCCCCAGCCGGCCTCCGACCCTTCTGACCTAGTCACGTGCAACGTAGTACAAATAGAAATCATGTGACTTTCAGATTCGGGCATTTTAGCAAAATTTTAGATTATGCAAACCCGTGATCACGTGATTTGCTTAACCTAAAAGCCAATCAAAATTTGAACCAGAACTTGGTCCAAATTGAACCAATTCGGGTTCACTTGAACCAGAACTTGGTTCAAATTGAACCATTTCAGGTCACTTGAACCACTTTGGTTCATTTAAACCAGAGCTTGGTTCAAATTGAACCACTTCGGGTTCATTTGAACTAAGTTTCTGGTTCAAATTGAACCACTTCGAATTCATTTGAACCAAGTTCTGGTTCAAATTGAACCACTTCGGGTTCATTTGAACCAGAACTAGGTTTAAATGAACCCGAACTCAATTAGAACCAATTTCTGGTTTAAGTGAATCTGAAGTTGTTTAATTTAACCAAAACTTGGTTCAAATGAACCCGAAGTGGTTCAATTGACCAGAACTTGGTACAAATAAACCAAAGTGGATCAATTTGAACCAGAACTTAGTTCAAATTAGTGTTCCGCAGACCTGATCTGAGATCCGGATCCGATCCAGATCTGTACTTGTCAGATCCCAAAAATCAAGGATCCGGATTTGGTCTGTCGAATTTGGATCCATATAAAGACCCGAAAAGATCTGAAAAGATCTGATCCTTCATATGTAAAGAGTTCTTCGGATCTGGTCAGAATCCAGATCCGTATATTTAAGCAATGATTTGAATCTATACTTGGACCTGATTTGAAATTTCGGATCAGATTCGGATCTTTAAAAATATCCGTTTGATCCGATTCGTGCAGAACACTAGTTCAAATGAACCCGAAGTGGATCAATTTGAACTAGAACTTGGTTCAAATGAACCGAAGTGGTTCAATTGACCAGAACTTAATTCAAATGAACCCGAAGTGGTTCAATTTGAACCAAGCTCGAACCGAAGTGGTTCAGTCTGAACCAATTTCTGGTTCAAGTGACCTGAAATGGTTCAATTTGAACCAAGTTCTGGTTCAAGTGAAACCGAATTTGTTTAATTTGGACCAAGTTCTGGTTCAAATTTTGATTGGCTTTTTTGGTTACACAAATCACGTAATCAGGGTTTGCATAACCTAAAATTTTGTTAAAATGCCCGAATCCGAAAGTCACGTGATTTCTATTTGTACTACGTTGCACATGACTAGGTCGGAAGGGTCGGAGGCCGGCTGGGGGGTGGCATTAGCAAAAGTGTGAGGTAGAAATAGCAATTCCCTTTATTTATTTCAGCACTTAGCAATAAAAGAACCCTTACTTCATGGCGCTTTGCAAGAGAACCAACCCAGACTTTTTCGGCACTTCGCAATTTTTTCGGCACTTTGCGACTTTCGCAATTTCTGAATTTGCAAGAACACGAACTCTTACTTTAGAGAAATGATATTTCGCTTTATTTATTTTTCATTTCGTGTTTTTTGTTTTTGTTTTTTTGGTTTATTTTTAAAATTTTTTTTATTAATTTTTTTTTATTTCGGCACTTTGCAAGAAAAACGAACAACTTTTCAAAACCTTGCGCATACAAACTATGACTTCCGACACTTTCAAGAACATACTCCTAGCAATTTCTAAATTTTCAAATACACTTCTTTAAAGAAATATGCGCAAGTTTTCGCAAGTTTTTGCAAGTTCTTGCAATGTTTCGCTTCATTTATTTTTTCGTTTGTGTTTTTTGTTTTTGTTTTTTTGGTTTATTTTTAAAATTTTTTTATTAATTTATTTTATATTAGCACTTTGCGAGAAAAACAAAACTTTTCGAAACATTGCGCATGCCAACTACAACTTCTGACACTTTCACAAACACATCCCAGCAATTTCTAAATTTTCAAGATCGCTTTTTTAGAGAAATAAGCGCAAGTTTTTGCAAGTTCTTGCAAGATTTTGCTTCATTTATTTTTTCGTTTTGTGTTTTTTGTTTTTGTTTTTGTTTTATTTTTAAAATTTTTTTATTAATTTATTTTATTTCAGCACTTAGCGAGATAATCAAACAAATTCTCAAAACCTTGCGCATACAAACTATGACTTCTGACACTTTCAAGAACGATAGAAAACAAAGAAGCGAAGATAATAGCTAACTATGAGGTAAGCGAAAATAAGTGTGTAGGGCTAGTTTTTTGTATATAGTAATAGAAATAGTTGCGATGAATTGCTAAATTAGTTTAAAATATTTGTAATAATGTAAAAATAATACATAATATATAATAAAGAAATGTATATTTAATAAATGTAAAATAATGTATAATAATAATAAATAAAAAAATATAAAATTTTATATTAAATTGCGAAACCGTGCAAAATATTGCAAAAACCTGTAAAAAAGCATGATTATGTAAATATGTATATTATTTATTTATTTTTTAAAAAATTTTGAAAATTTTGAAAATTTGCAAAATATTGCGAAACAATGCGAAAATATCAAAATATTACCTCCTGCACGCATTAGTTTATTGATCTGCATAAGTAAGTGACCCCTGTAGAGGAGGTAATTTGCATTTTTTTATTTGGTCTATTTCGCAATATTTTGCAATATTTTGCAATATATTTCGAAATATTTTGAAATAATAACCGTAATATTACTGTAATATAACGTAATATATTACATAATATACCGCATCGATCATATGATTTTTGTAATATTACAGACCGTAATATCTTAAGTAAGATTACGTATATATAATTCGCTGATGTAGATCTTCAGCTCTTTTAAAAATATATTGAAATGAACACAGACATTGCTAGATCTTCAAATTAAGCACAACAGCACTAAACTCTTAAATTCTATCGAACAAAGCATGCATTTTTAGATAATTGGGCTTTAAGATATGTTTTTTTTTTAAATTCAAGCATTTAAATTGCAGTTTTTATTATTTAATATAATTTGTACATATTAACTAATAATTGTTAATAATTGTTGTTTTTTTTCTTTTCAAACGTCTAACACTACCTAAGGTTGGATTTTTAATAGATGCATTAGAATGTAAGGGTAAATTTGATTATGCACTATCTTTAAAAGGTATACGAAAGTCATTTGAAGATGAAAATCATTGTAATTTTGGTGCTTCATAAATAATGCTGATTTTTGAAATGGTGTCGATTCTTGAGTCAATGCTAATTCTTGATACGATTCTGATTCTTGATACAATTCTGAATCATGAGACGATAATGATTTTTGAAACAATGCTGATTCCTGAGACAATGCTGATTCTTGAGACAATACTGAAGATTAGATAAAATAGTATGAGATGAGCAATACCGGATATATGAGCGATATAAAAGCAAAAGCGCACTACTAATTTTTTTTTATTTTTTTTTTATTTATAAATAATACATCATTGATCAGTTAACTATTACTAATTAATTTAACTAATATTAACTTACTCAAATTTTAGTACCAGTCATTATTCTATTCTATTTTTTTTTAATAAAAAAACAATTCTATTAATTCAGAAAATTCATTAATATCTGTAGCAATAACTTGTAATTCTTTTTTACTTAATATTAATGTTGTAACATAATTCAAGACTAGACCTTTTGTTTACTTCGATTAAAAAAAAATAAATCTGTTATTGGATGCTTTGCACCAATAACAGTCGCATCTGGCTGTAAATTTTTATACATCTGGGCCCCGAAGCTCGCACATAAAATTTACAGCCAAATGCTTTTTTTATTTGTCATCCAAAATGATCATCCTGTGATCTGAAAGATCATGGTATTATCATTTCTTCTGCCAAATAAAACTGTTATTGAATGCGAAGCATCCAATAACTATTTATTATATATCTTTTATACAGCAGTAGTATATAAATGATACTTTTTTACTATCTTGAAGAAAATATATAACTAAGACTACAATTCGCTATAGTAGATTTTTATTCTGACTTTGTAATAAAGTAATATATTTGTACGATTAGTCTTTTGAAAAATTCAATCAATTATAAATACCTGAAATTAATGAATCAAAGGTGATTTAATAGTATGTTTGATATAAATAATAATTAGTGTTAAATCAAATTTTAAAATTTTACAATGATAACAATAATGATAATTTGTATATACTGTAGTAGAAATAAGACAAATCTAGAATATTTGCTTGATTTCAGATATTTTCAGGCAATAACAAAGATGATGAATTTGTAATTCTAACCTTAATAGCTAAAAAAAAAAAAAAGAAAAAAAAATAAGTAGAATTGAAGTTTAAAGCTAAATTTAGATGAATCAAAAAAGCATAAAATTCTTTTATCTTTATTATCGCTAATATTTTAAAATAATAACTACTAGCTAACTTGATTTTTATTTCAATATAGACAATGCGTGCAAATTTGTTTACCTTAATGTTAAGATGAAATGCTTTTTTTTTTAAAAAAAAGAGTGACAGAAGTAAGACAAATTCAAATTTGATTTCAAAAATTTTAACAATGAATTTGTAATTCTAACTTTAATGATTAAAAAAAAAGGTAAATAGAATTGAAGTTTAAAACCAAATTTAGAAGAAAATGAATTATAAAAGTAAAATTTTTTATCTTTTATTTGCACTAGTATTTTAAGATAATCGACTTTATATTTAGTCCATTTTATTTCTTTGTAATGATCAAGTTTATAACTTGATTTGCTGATAAATGAATTTATCGAAACTTCATCAAAATTATATGATATTAATTATTTGAGTATAAAGAACGCTTTTATATTTAAAAAGCATTAAAATAATCATTTAAATATTATTACTAAAAAAAATTGTAGCGACTTAGAAAATAAAAGTTCAAATTTCAATATGAATGATTATAAAGATTCAAATTATACAAGCGATGATGATATTGTCAATAATAATTATGAAGATACAGATTTTATTATTGATAATTCTATTATTGATAATAACGAAGATCCAAATTTTATTAATAATTCAATTGATAATGACAATCAAAATGATAATGACAATTTAAATAGTAATGACGATTTAAATAGTAATAATAATTCAAATAATAATAATAATAGTTCTATTGATATCAATAATACCAATTTTTTGAAAAGTGCTGGGAACGCACATTAGCGGTTTGGAAGTTTTTTTTGAAGAAAAAGATGATAATAACAAAGTAGTTGCAATAGTTTGCGATCTTTGCAAAAAAAATGGCAGCCAGGAAATACAACAGAAACTCTAGCAACTCATCTTAATAACAAGCACTATAGCAATATTTTTTTAAAGCAACAAACACTTCTACGCTTTACTACAAAACCATATACAGCAAAAGACAATCAACGAGTAACAGAAATAAATAAAAAGCTTGTAGATTTGATTATATGCTGTCAATTACCTTACTCTATTGTAGATAATCAATATTTTAAAAAGCTACTTGGTGTTCTTGATCCACGTTATCGTGGTTTCTGTAGACAAATATTATACAATAAAACAATGAATCGGTTTGAAAATGCACGTGAAAAAATTATTGAATTGCTCAAAAATACTGATTCAGTGGTCTCAATTATATGCGATGTATGGACGTCTATTTTTTTCAGTCATATTTAGGTGTAACCGTACACTAAATTGATAAGAATTGGAAGGCACATAATTTTTTTTTAGATTTATTGCATTACCCCGACTATCATTATGGTGTAATTACTAAAGAATTACTTGTAATATTGTTTAATAAAATGGAAATTACATCAAAGGTTATCGGGTTAACAACCAATAATGATGCAAGCATGATTGTTGCAGGTTGTGAGTTACAAACAGATCTTTTTTTAGCAGAAAATAGAAATTTCATATATCATTGATGTGCTGTACACATCTTGAATATTGCAGTAAAACATGGCATGCAACTTGAAACCATAGTCATTGAAAAGATTAGAAATTTCATAAAAACAATACGCCATTCACAATATTTTGTGATGCATTACGAAAAATTTGTACTACACATAAAGTTGACTTTTTAAAACCAGAACTGGATATCAATACGCGTTGGAATAGTACATTCCTAATGTTACAAAAATTTAATAAAATGAGAAAAATGCTTGACTATTTGGTTTCAAAAAACAAAAAACAACTTGAAAACTTGTGGCTTAACGAAGATGAATGGAATCAAATTGATACAATTTTAAAACTCTTTAAACTATTATACAAAGCAATGCTACTACTTTCTCTTAAATCTTATCCAGCTATTAGTGATATTCGACTTGTGTTTATTGGGCTTCAGCGTCACTTGGATTAGTGCTCCTAGGTTCAGTCCGGGTCTGGTCCGGTCCGGGATCAGACCAGACTCAGACTCTAAATTTTACTAATTTCAGACTTCAGACCAGACTCAGACTCAACTATGAGTCCGGTCCGGGTCTGGTCTGAAGTCTGCAGACTGGTCTGAGTCCGAATATATTTATATCTATTTTTTTGGCGCTGAACAAGTTTACTTAGTGCATTTTGTTAGAATTAACTAGTAAGATTTTATGAATCATAAGATTTTATAGAATTTTATTAATAAAATTCTATAAAATCTTATAATTTGCAAATTTTTATTAATTAATTCTAACAAAATGCACTAAGTAAACTTGTTCAGCACCTAAAAATGTATTAAAACGGCTGGTTTGTTTTTATTTTACTTGAAATTTAGAGATTTGATGCACAATTTTGGATTTTTGATCAAAAAAGTCAAATTTTAACATCTTAACTCCAAATTTCAAGTAAAATAAAAACAACCCTGCCGATTTAATGTATTTTTAGGTGCTGAACAAGTTTACTTAGTGCATTTTGTTAGAATTAATTAATAAAAATTTGTGAATTATAAGATTTTATAGAATTTTATTAATAAAATTCTATAAAATCTTATGATTCACAAATTTTTACTAATTAATTCTAACAAAATGCACTAAGTAAACTTGTTCAGCACCTAAAAATACATTAAATCGGCAGGGTTGTTTTTATTTTACTTGAAATTTGGAGAAAAGATGCTTAAATTTGACTTTTTTGATCAAAAATCCAAAATTATGCATCTTTTCTCCAAATTTCAAGTAAAATAAAAACAACCCTGCCGATTTAATGTATTTTTAGGTGCTAAACAAGTTTACTTAGTGCATTTTGTTAGAATTAATTAATAAAAATTTGTGAATTATAAGATTTTATAGAATTTTATTAATAAAATTCTATAAAATCTTATGATTCATAAAATTTTACTAATTAATTCTAACAAAATGCACTAAGTAAACTTGTTCAGCACCTAAAAATACATTAAATCGGCAGGGTTGTTTTTATTTTACTTGAAATTTGGAGAAAAGATGCTTAAATTTGACTTTTTTGATCAAAAATCCAAAATTATGCATCTTTTCTCCAAATTTCAAGTAAAATAAAAACAACCCTGCCGATTTAATGTATTTTTAGGTGCTGAACAAGTTTACTTAGTGCATTTTGTTAGAATTAATTAATAAAAATTTGCAAATTATAAGATTTTATAGAATTTTATTAATAAAATTCTATAAAATCTTATGATTCATAAAATCTTACTAGTTAATTCTAACAAAATGCACTAAGTAAACTTGTTCAGCGCCAAAAAATACATATAAATATGTTCGGACTCTGACCAGTCTGCAGACTTCGGACCAGACCCGGGCCAGACTCAGACTTGACTAAAAAGTCTGAATATAAAAGTCTGAGTCCGGTCCGAAAATCAGACCAGACTCAGACTTGACTAAAGTCCGGTTCGAGTCCAGTCTGTAGGAGCACTAACTTGGATCAATATCTTTCTGACCATGGAGAAGCTGAATGTTTTATGGCTCAATCCATAGCTCACAAATTAGAAGAATATTGAAATATTGTTAATCCTTCAACTATATTACCCACTTTACTCGATCTACGTTCAAAATTGATAACCTTTGCAATACAAAATGAAAAAACTGATACTATAAACAAGTTACGTGAATGTATGTCAAGCTATGGAGATATATTATCAAGTAGTAATTCAATTAAATTCTTTAATCGATTATTAACTTTATATACTGATATAGCGATGTATAGTTATTACATGCTTTTAATTAATTAACTGGTGATCGCATGATTCATTCGTATTACTGTTAAATTTTTTATTTCTTTTTTACACGCCTTACTACTTATCGATTCATACAACTATCATTAGATACACCTAATATTACAAAAGAGAAAGAAAATCAACAAATAAGTCAGCAGTTATTTTTTGAATCGTTATTGTATCAACCAAGTAAAATACTAATAGAAAACGAACTAGAATGATACTTGGCTCTTCCACTTGCTCCTGAAGGAAACCTACTTACATAGTGGTATAAATTTGAGAAAGATTTTCCAATACTTAGTAAAATGGCCAAAAATTATTTATCTATGCAAGGAACCAACATCCCAAGTGAACGGGCGTTTTCTCTTGCTGCTCATACTGTTACGAAGATCAGAAATAGTCTTGCACCAGATTCAGTACGTGCTGGATTGTGTCTAAAAGGTTGGATAACTTGAGTACAACTCGATGATAATGAATATTAATCTTATATCGTACAATGAGATATTCGGGGGGTTTTTTTTTTTAAAAAGAATTATATATCTAATTCTTTTTTTTTTCTTTTTTTTTCCTCTTTTTGAGAACTAAGAATTCAAATCGGTTTTTGGGGGTTTTTTTGGATTTAGATTCTGCTAGGCATATTAAATATGGAATTCCATATGAAGCATATCAGATATAGTATATATATATAAACTAGCAAATATATAGAATTGTGTTTGCTTGATATTTTTTAAAAATAAGAAACACAAAATAAAATGGATTTGTATTGGTCGTCTTTACAAATTTAAAAATATTAACCAGACGACATATAATAACTAAGTCAAATTGGTTTTAGCTGGAACAAGTAATCTTGATGTTTTAAAGGAATGAGAATTAAAAATTTAAAAAATTTTCGAATCAATTAAAGCCTACCATATCTATCTGTATTATGTAAATTTATTTTATTAATCCAAATTTTAGCGTATTGATTTATTGGAATCTAGAAATTAATTAGTTCAGGATATACATGAGGACGAAAGTATTTTGGGTTCTAAAACCCGAAATTAAAATTTGAAGACGAAATTGTTTTTGACCTATTTTACTTGAAAGACAAAATTATTTGATACTTTTTTTGAATAAACGAAATTATAAGAAACATATCTATATAAATTTTATTTGCTTTTTTTTATAAAAAATTTTAATTTTCTCTAATGAAGACGAAATAGGCCTTTTTCAAAAATCAATTTCGGTGGCATCACTAGTTCAGGAAACTATTATTTTGCCCCTTGACCAAAAAATGCTATGAATCGTTCAAGGCAGAATTTACAACTATTATCATGATGGAGGCCGAATGTATTTTTACTAGTGGTTCATAAAAGCTTTATTAACAAACAATTGAATGTTCATAATTCTTTCAACTTTAGGCCTTCTATTTACACCTGCTTTTTTTTATATCACTTATTTTGGTAAATTGTAATAACTGATGATATGGAGCCTCTTTAATCTTAGTTCTTTTGACCATTTTTTATAATTTTTATAATAATTTTACATTGATGAACTTATCAAAGGAATCGAAGAACTTTCCGATATTGTCTCTTGTTCATTATATACAACAATTTTACATAGCGAGAAATTTAAGTATTTCATTAAGAAAATTCTTGGATTCCACAATTAATAATATATAAGATAAAAACTGACAATTCATGAAAGGGCGTGAATTTCTTATATATGGCAATCTTGCATAACTAAGAAACAGGAAGTTGCCTTTAATTTTTTCCTTTTTATTTTAGTCTTTTGCACATGTTTTGTAGTTGTTTTTATTCATTTTTTTCAATAATTTCTTTATTTCTTGATTTATTATTTACAATAATATCTTGTTAAAAAAAACATATAAGCTCTATAATCTTAATTCACAAATAACATCGAATTATGAAATTCAAACAAAAAATTATCATGTTTCTTAAGGACTTATCATGCATCCATATTGAATATAGATTTAAATTTTGTAATTTTTATATCAGAGTTCATTATAAAAAGAAGAGATCGACTATAAATGGTTTACTATATAAATGAAAATCAGTAGTACGTATGTACCTGCAAACTAATAATAATAGTAAATTTACTCATAAACTACAAAAGACTAAGCTTTAGCTAATTTAGACTCAAATATAATACGTAGTTCATGTATAAGCTTTAAACATTACAAAAAAATTTTTTTTTTGTATATATATTGAACTAAAATTTAATTGAAATTTTGTTCAGAGTATTTTAATAATCAGTTAAACCAAATTTTCAAATAAGTCTCAGTGTTAGCTATTCAGTAGTTTAATAATCTTTAAAAGTCGATTGTTAGTAAATGCAATATAATTATTGTATTTAGTTTTAAACACTAGGAACCGGGAACCAGTGTGAGTCTGGAGTATTAAAATTTATAATTTATATTGTAAAATTAAAACTAAAAATATAAATAATTTGTAGTTATTTTAAAATTTACAGAATTTTGTTTAAAAAATTGCGATTTTTAAAATTTAGATTTTTAAAATTTTTTGTACAAATATTTAAAAAGTATAATTTATAATAATTTCCAAAATTATAACTATTTATTTGAGAAAATAAAGAGAAAAACAATAAACAAAAAAATAATAAATAAATAAATAAAGTAAAAAAAGCATTTTTTTATTTACTATTTTTTTATTTTTTTTTAATAATTTTATTGGTTTTTTTTTATTTTTTTTATTTTTAATTTTTTTACATTTTTAGTTTTTTTAATTATTTTTTTTAATTATTTTTTTAAAATTTGAAATAATAATAAAAAAACAATAGTGAGAATAAAAAGTAAATTTTAGTTATTCTTATAATAAAAGAATAATTAGAATTTATCTTTATTTCTACTATATTGCATATATGTATATATATATACACTATTCCATGTATTCTTTTTTATTAATAATATTTTTATTTTTTATTTTTTTTTAATTTTAAGTTATTAGTTTAAATTTTTTTATTATTTTTATTATTAATGTATTTATTTATTATTTATTTATTTATTATTTTTATTTATTTATTAATTTTTTTTATTTTTTTTTTATTTTTTATTTTTTTTTATTTTTTATTTTTTTTTATTTTTTATTTTTTTTTATTTTTTATTTTTTTTTATTTTTTATTTTTTTTTATTTTTTATTTTTTTTTATTTTTTATTTTTTTTTATTTTTTATTTTTTTTTATTTTTTATTTTTTTTTATTTTTTATTTTTTTTTATTTTTTATTTTTTTTTATTTTTTATTTTTTTTTATTTTTTATTTTTTTTTATTTTTTATTTTTTTTTATTTTTTATTTTTTTTTATTTTTTATTTTTTTTTATTTTTTATTTTTTTTTATTTTTTATTTTTTTTTATTTTTTATTTTTTTTTATTTTTTATTTTTTTTTATTTTTTATTTTTTTTTATTTTTTATTTTTTTTTATTTTTTATTTTTTTTTATTTTTTATTTTTTTTTATTTTTTATTTTTTTTTATTTTTTATTTTTTTTTATTTTTTATTTTTTTTTATTTTTTATTTTTTTTTATTTTTTATTTTTTTTTATTTTTTATTTTTTTTTATTTTTTATTTTTTTTTATTTTTTATTTTTTTTTATTTTTTATTTTTTTTTATTTTTTATTTTTTTTTATTTTTTATTTTTTTTTATTTTTTATTT
>QKWP01001619.1:82232-100192 GCA_003550325.1 Gigaspora rosea
TTTTTTATATATAACGAATTTATTTATTTATTTTTTTTTTGAATTTTTTTATTTTTATTTTTATTTTTATTATTATTATTATTATTATTATTATTATACCGAATTTTTTTTTTATAAACGAATTTAATTTTTTATTTATTTTTATAACAAATTTTTATTTTTTTTATTTTTTATTTTTTTAAATTTTCTTTGTTTTATTTTTATACCATATATATGTTTTTTTTATTTATTATTTAAATATTTTTATTTTTTATTTAAATATATATATATATATATTTAGGAGTTGATAAAGCACACCACTGGTGTTCAACACCACATGTGTTTTGGTCAATCAAAATTCATGAAATTTGTGTAATGTGAAGATCAGGTGTAACCAGAAAAAATGTGCTTTTTTCAAAAATTGCCTATATCGAAAAATTCTGTTTAAGAAACCTGTCTTCACGTTCTAACAAAAAAAATTCCTTGAAAAATTTTGGTATATACTAACTCTAACTCAAATTTAACATGAACTCTAACCCTAACCCTAATGGCAAAAAATGTTTTTGCATATTATAATTTGTATTTATAGGTGTTGAACACCACTGGTGTGATATATACATATTGTATATTTATAACGAATTTATTTATTGATTTTTTATTATTATTATTATTATTATTATTATACCGAATTTTTTTTTTATAAACGAATTTAATTTTTTATTTATTTTTATAACAAATTTTTATTTTTTTTATTTTTTATTTTTTTAAATTTTCTTTGTTTTATTTTTATACCATATATATGTTTTTTTTATTTATTATTTAAATATTTTTATTTTTTATTTAAATATATATATATATATATTTAGGAGTTGATAAAGCACACCACTGGTGTTCAACACCACATGTGTTTTGGTCAATCAAAATTCATGAAATTTGTGTAATGTGAAGATCAGGTGTAACCAGAAAAAATGTGCTTTTTTCAAAAATTGCCTATATCGAAAAATTCTGTTTAAGAAACCTGTCTTCACGTTCTAACAAAAAAAATTCCTTGAAAAATTTTGGTATATACTAACTCTAACTCAAATTTAACATGAACTCTAACCCTAACCCTAATGGCAAAAAATGTTTTTGCATATTATAATTTGTATTTATAGGTGTTGAACACCACTGGTGTGATATATACATATTGTATATTTATAACGAATTTATTTATTGATTTTTTATTATTATTATTATTATTATTATTATACCGAATTTTTTTTTTTTTTATTTAATTAATTTTTTTTAATTTTATTATTTTATTATTTTATCTATTTTTTTATTTTAATTATTTTTTTAATTATTTTTTATTTTACTAACAAACTTTTTATTTTATAAATCTATTTTATTTTTTTTATTTATTATTAATCAAACACATATACGTAGTTAGGGTTCCAAACCGGTTTGAAAATCCCTATCCGTGACCCGTCGGGTCAATTATCTTTTCCAACCGGGTACCCGAAACTAAACCCGGTTACCCGATTAAAACGGGTCACCCGGTTGTAATCGGTGATCCGGCTATCCGAATAAAATGGGTCACCCAGTTATGTTCGGGTGACCCGGATAACTGATTAGCGAAGTAAGTCAACAATACAACTAAATACATAATTTTAAAGAAATTTCATATAAAGAAGCATTTCCTCCTATGACTTATTGACGGGTGACCCATTTATTGACGGGTGACCCGTTTATTAACGGATGACCCGTCTATTGACGGTTTATATATTTAACCCGGTTTGTCAAAAATATGACCCGGATAGTAATTTTTTCGGGTCGGGTTATCGGTTTCACGGTTATCCAGGTCAGAGCTTGGAACCCTATACGTAGTATCAAATATCGTTATTAACAGTTAAGTATTTTATTGTAATATTCATATTTTTATTTTTATTTAAACCTGTCTTTAAAAATACACTAATTCTAACCTGACCTAACTGAATTCTTATTTATTATTACATACCATTTTATTCGCATTATCTTCAAACTATTTCATTCGGCACTCGAACCTAAAGATTATTTATTAATCGTTTGAGTTAAATTCAGTAAATTGATTTATAAATCATATAAATATAATACTTACTTACCCTTCGGCCTGTTTCATCATTCCATTCGGCTCGAGAATCTAAAAATAATTTATAAGATAATTTATCAATAATTGGAGGTAAGATTTTCAAAATTGATTCGTAACACACGAACGTAAATACTTATTTATGAATTACTCACCTCTCAAACTATTTTATTCGTATTAATAATTCTATTCGGGAGGATAAAAGCTATAATTAAGAAGATAATTATCTGGTTGGGTGTCTTGTCTAACCTGAATTAATAAGATAATTACTACTGTTACTTTTTTTTTTTAAAAACAAACATAAAGTTAATAAACATAATAAAATAATTACTACAAACTCACCTAAATATAAATGCTAGCTATATTTTCATATTTTCGGCAACGGCAGAAATCTGGTCGGGCATCTTGTTTAACTCAAATCTATAAGAAGGTAATTACCAGTACTACTTTTTTTTAAAAAAAAAAAAAAAGTAAAATACTAAGAATACTTTCGAATATTCATATTCCTCACGTAGGTATTGGTTGTCGGAACGGCAGAAATCTGGTCAAGTGTCTTATCTAACCCGAAGCTAATCGAATATTCATATTCCTCACATAGGTATTGGTTGTCAGAACGGCAGAAATCTGGTCAAGTGTCTTATCTAACCCGAAGCTAATTTAAAAAATATATATATAAATTTACCAATACATTCGAATATTCATATTCCCCACGTAGAACATATGTGTATTTGTTTTTTAGCAACGGCAAGAATCTGGTCGGGTGCCTTGTCTAACCCGAATCTAACTTCTACTTTTTTTTTTTAAAAAAAAAAAACTTTTTCGGATCTTTTCATTACCATGTCGAAACACCGCAAAGAACGGCGTCGAATTGCCACAAGAATGCCGTCGAAACATTAGAAGAGTTACCTTACTGTCAAGTCACCACAAAAATCGGGGAATACCAAAGAAACTCTGGAATAGCTACAAGAATAGAAATGTTTTTAATACAAAATAAAAAAAGCGAAAAAGTAAAAAAAAACTACTTATGCTTATGATCATCAATCTTCTGTAGGTTACCCAGGAGTGTGTAACAGAGCCAAAAAGTGGAAATCTAGCCCAGGTGTATAAATAAAAGAAAGAATATTATTAAAGAATATTATTAAAGAAAGAATTTATTAAAGAAAGAATATTAAAGAATTAATAAAAATAATGAAAGGTCATGTTCTACTGCCGTTGTTTCTAAAATTTACTAGTTACCCGGGTAATTAATTTGAATCACCCCACGACACAAACATGTAAAATCTGTGTTGTCATTGCACTAAATGTGCAAATATGGGTATGCGGCGTTATATCCGGAAAATGCCACAATTACATTTTTGATATTTTTATTATAAAACATCAAAAACGTAATTTCGGTATCAAAGGGCGTAAAAGTATGAGTCTGTCGCTACGCTCCGGACAATTACCAAATTCTGATATTACGAGTAATTCTCTGGAGTGTAATGTTTCGGATTATACTTTGAATTATACTTTGATTTATTAGTTCAGATTAATACTCTGGAGTAAAACTATAAAGTTTGCTCTGTAGTAGTGTACTTCAGGGTGGTGTAGTTTTAGAGGCTACTCTGGCAGAGTATGCTCCATGCCACTCTAGATCACTCCATTAACAGTCCTATTTGGAACCCTAATTGTGAGTAGTTTATACTTATGAATAATTTTATTACAAGTAAATTTATTATAGATAGTTATATCAAATATAAAAAAACTTTATATTTACAAATTGGGATTTTATTAACTATTAATTAATTTGCATCACAATTATTTAGTAAATGCAGATTATTTTCTCCAATTGACTCACAGATTATCAATTAAAAAAAAATAACCTGCCAAAAATGACAAAAACATATTAGAAAATCTACAGAAACAGCCAATACCTTTATATAGCTCTAGTAATAGCTCTAGCGATAGTTCTAAAAAATAAAATAAAAACAAAATCAAGAATAAATAAAAAAAAAATTATTTATATGATCATCAATCTTTAATATAATTGGCCGATTATATAAGTGACATGTCAGTATTGACATTTTGCTATAAAAAAATACTTTTATATGTAAGCAAGCTAGATTTCTGTACTATAAAAAAATATAAGTATAAATTTTCATTTTGTTTATTATAAAATTTGCAATTTTTTTACCTCTTTAAAGGGACTACCCTTTAAAATTTGATTAACCAATAAAATTTTTACAATTTTATAAGATAATCTACAAAAATTGACCAATTATAATAAAAGCTCACTAAAAATCAGAGTTTAATATTAAGTTTATTAGTTTTTGTATAGTGGCTATCATCTAAAGCCAACAAATTTTATATATAGGTGCTAATTTTTTTAGCTACAGTATAATATAATTGATCAATAAAAATGCAAAAAAATTTAATATAAATTTATTAATAAAATTTAAAATTTGTTAATAAATTTAAAATTTGTTATATTTTTTATATACAGTGTAATCGAGTTTCTCGATTATATTTTAGATATGGTTGGGTTTTTAAAAGAATTTTTTTATTAAGATAAGTATTTTTTTATCTGAAATCTGTTTTTACAAAGGTCCTTTTGCTCCCGTTTTATAACTTTTACCTTCTCTAATCATTATCTATTTTTAGGTAATCTGATCGCGGTACTCAAAATACAGCACGATTTCATGCATAAAGATTGATGTTCTATGATCGTATGCGTGACGACTGATGCATCACGATGATATGCACACGACGATACAGAATAAATATGTACGGGCAACAATACAAATATCGCCGTATATGTAAACAAATAAACGAAAAAATAAACAAATAATAAATAAACAGATCTAAAGACTAATATAAACAATAAACACTAAGTATCGGAATTAACTACAAAGATAAAATGTACGAAGAGTTCAATGGTCGTCACGTGATTATTGTCATGTGTCATGGGCACGTGACCGACGCAGTACGTATTGTCGTACCAATATCCCTATCGTCGTACCGATATCCCTAAGTTGGCCTACTATTTCACAATAGTATAAATACCAAATTTTTAAACTATATATAACTTTAAATTGATACAGGCAACTCTGAATATAATGAATCTTGTTATAATGAACTCTGGATATAATGAACTCAAATTTTTAAAATTTCTTAATAGTTCAGTATAAAAAAAGCTATAGTTTTTTAAGAAAACATAGTAATTTTTTATAGAGAACTTTCATACGTATAAAATTTTACCTGTATCACAAGGCTTAACGTTATACATAATTGTGAGATTGGAACAAGCTATTTTCATATTTCTGGAATTCCCCCTATAGGTTCGAAATTTTTCATCTCGGAAAGGTTTTTTTTGCAGAGCATAGCCTTTTATGTGCTGGGATAATTTGTTTCGGAGATCTGGTAAAAATTATGAGATATGAAAATCTGAAGTTAGTACAAAGAAATAACATGGAGCAAGAACTCGTTTAATGTCATATTTAATTTGTCCTATGTCATTTTCCGCTTCGTTAAATAAAGTTTTCACTTATATTGGGCATGCAATCAATAAATATATTCTGCGTTTCTCTAGCAATGCATTCAAATCAGCTGAGGCGGCAAGTGATCGAGCGCGTGATACACATTCTTGTCGACTGATCATGAACCAGCAACTCTGAAAAGAGTTGGCGGGGTAACCGTAGTTCTTCGGAATGATCGGTCAGTGCACCACCTTCTATATAGCAAGCCATAGCAGGTGCCCTCCTTGAGAATAACCGCAGTTTTTGACCAACCCTGCTCATGTCTTGGCATATAGGGTAAAAGTAATCTTTCTTGAATTTGAAAGAATAAAACAAAATACAATTAGTAATGGGTATGCAAATTATGATTCTGTTTAGAGGAACATAAATACTTACGAGAAATCAAAGAGAACTTGCCATGAAATGTTGGGACNTAAAGATTATTTATTAATCGTTTGAGTTAAATTCAGTAAATTGATTTATAAATCATATAAATATAATACTTACTTACCCTTCGGCCTGTTTCATCATTCCATTCGGCTCGAGAATCTAAAAATAATTTATAAGATAATTTATCAATAATTGGAGGTAAGATTTTCAAAATTGATTCGTAACACACGAACGTAAATACTTATTTATGAATTACTCACCTCTCAAACTATTTTATTCGTATTAATAATTCTATTCGGGAGGATAAAAGCTATAATTAAGAAGATAATTATCTGGTTGGGTGTCTTGTCTAACCTGAATTAATAAGATAATTACTACTGTTACTTTTTTTTTTTAAAAACAAACATAAAGTTAATAAACATAATAAAATAATTACTACAAACTCACCTAAATATAAATGCTAGCTATATTTTCATATTTTCGGCAACGGCAGAAATCTGGTCGGGCATCTTGTTTAACTCAAATCTATAAGAAGGTAATTACCAGTACTACTTTTTTTTAAAAAAAAAAAAAACATAAAATACTAAAAATACTTTCGAATATTCATATTCCTCACGTAGGTATTAGTTGTCGGAATGGCAGAAATCTGGTCAAGTGTCTTATCTAACCCGAAGCTAATCGAATATTCATATTCCTCACATAGGTATTGGTTGTCAGAACGGCAGAAATCTGGTCAAGTGTCTTATCTAACCCGAAGCTAATTTAAAAAATATATATATAAATTTACCAATACATTCGAATATTCATATTCCCCACGTAGAACATATGTGTATTTGTTTTTTAGCAACGGCAAGAATCTGGTCGGGTGCCTTGTCTAACCCGAATCTAACTTCTACTTTTTTTTTTTAAAAAAAAAAAACTTTTTCGGATCTTTTCATTACCATGTCGAAACACCGCAAAGAACGGCGTCGAATTGCCACAAGAATGCCGTCGAAACATTAGAAGAGTTACCTTACTGTCAAGTCACCACAAAAATCGGGGAATACCAAAGAAACTCTGGAATAGCTACAAGAATAGAAATGTTTTTAATACAAAATAAAAAAAGCGAAAAAGTAAAAAAAAACTACTTATGCTTATGATCATCAATCTTCTGTAGGTTACCCAGGAGTGTGTAACAGAGCCAAAAAGTGGAAATCTAGCCCAGGTGTATAAATAAAAGAAAGAATATTATTAAAGAATATTATTAAAGAAAGAATTTATTAAAGAAAGAATATTAAAGAATTAATAAAAATAATGAAAGGTCATGTTCTACTGCCGTTGTTTCTAAAATTTACTAGTTACCCGGGTAATTAATTTGAATCACCCCACGACACAAACATGTAAAATCTGTGTTGTCATTGCACTAAATGTGCAAATATGGGTATGCGGCGTTATATCCGGAAAATGCCACAATTACATTTTTGATATTTTTATTATAAAACATCAAAAACGTAATTTCGGTATCAAAGGGCGTAAAAGTATGAGTCTGTCGCTACGCTCCGGACAATTACCAAATTCTGATATTACGAGTAATTCTCTGGAGTGTAATGTTTCGGATTATACTTTGAATTATACTTTGATTTATTAGTTCAGATTAATACTCTGGAGTAAAACTATAAAGTTTGCTCTGTAGTAGTGTACTTCAGGGTGGTGTAGTTTTAGAGGCTACTCTGGCAGAGTATGCTCCATGCCACTCTAGATCACTCCATTAACAGTCCTATTTGGAACCCTAATTGTGAGTAGTTTATACTTATGAATAATTTTATTACAAGTAAATTTATTATAGATAGTTATATCAAATATAAAAAAACTTTATATTTACAAATTGGGATTTTATTAACTATTAATTAATTTGCATCACAATTATTTAGTAAATGCAGATTATTTTCTCCAATTGACTCACAGATTATCAATTAAAAAAAAATAACCTGCCAAAAATGACAAAAACATATTAGAAAATCTACAGAAACAGCCAATACCTTTATATAGCTCTAGTAATAGCTCTAGCGATAGTTCTAAAAAATAAAATAAAAACAAAATCAAGAATAAATAAAAAAAAAATTATTTATATGATCATCAATCTTTAATATAATTGGCCGATTATATAAGTGACATGTCAGTATTGACATTTTGCTATAAAAAAATACTTTTATATGTAAGCAAGCTAGATTTCTGTACTATAAAAAAATATAAGTATAAATTTTCATTTTGTTTATTATAAAATTTGCAATTTTTTTACCTCTTTAAAGGGACTACCCTTTAAAATTTGATTAACCAATAAAATTTTTACAATTTTATAAGATAATCTACAAAAATTGACCAATTATAATAAAAGCTCACTAAAAATCAGAGTTTAATATTAAGTTTATTAGTTTTTGTATAGTGGCTATCATCTAAAGCCAACAAATTTTATATATAGGTGCTAATTTTTTTAGCTACAGTATAATATAATTGATCAATAAAAATGCAAAAAAATTTAATATAAATTTATTAATAAAATTTAAAATTTGTTAATAAATTTAAAATTTGTTATATTTTTTATATACAGTGTAATCGAGTTTCTCGATTATATTTTAGATATGGTTGGGTTTTTAAAAGAATTTTTTTATTAAGATAAGTATTTTTTTATCTGAAATCTGTTTTTACAAAGGTCCTTTTGCTCCCGTTTTATAACTTTTACCTTCTCTAATCATTATCTATTTTTAGGTAATCTGATCGCGGTACTCAAAATACAGCACGATTTCATGCATAAAGATTGATGTTCTATGATCGTATGCGTGACGACTGATGCATCACGATGATATGCACACGACGATACAGAATAAATATGTACGGGCAACAATACAAATATCGCCGTATATGTAAACAAATAAACGAAAAAATAAACAAATAATAAATAAACAGATCTAAAGACTAATATAAACAATAAACACTAAGTATCGGAATTAACTACAAAGATAAAATGTACGAAGAGTTCAATGGTCGTCACGTGATTATTGTCATGTGTCATGGGCACGTGACCGACGCAGTACGTATTGTCGTACCAATATCCCTATCGTCGTACCGATATCCCTAAGTTGGCCTACTATTTCACAATAGTATAAATACCAAATTTTTAAACTATATATAACTTTAAATTGATACAGGCAACTCTGAATATAATGAATCTTGTTATAATGAACTCTGGATATAATGAACTCAAATTTTTAAAATTTCTTAATAGTTCAGTATAAAAAAAGCTATAGTTTTTTAAGAAAACATAGTAATTTTTTATAGAGAACTTTCATACGTATAAAATTTTACCTGTATCACAAGGCTTAACGTTATACATAATTGTGAGATTGGAACAAGCTATTTTCATATTTCTGGAATTCCCCCTATAGGTTCGAAATTTTTCATCTCGGAAAGGTTTTTTTTGCAGAGCATAGCCTTTTATGTGCTGGGATAATTTGTTTCGGAGATCTGGTAAAAATTATGAGATATGAAAATCTGAAGTTAGTACAAAGAAATAACATGGAGCAAGAACTCGTTTAATGTCATATTTAATTTGTCCTATGTCATTTTCCGCTTCGTTAAATAAAGTTTTCACTTATATTGGGCATGCAATCAATAAATATATTCTGCGTTTCTCTAGCAATGCATTCAAATCAGCTGAGGCGGCAAGTGATCGAGCGCGTGATACACATTCTTGTCGACTGATCATGAACCAGCAACTCTGAAAAGAGTTGGCGGGGTAACCGTAGTTCTTCGGAATGATCGGTCAGTGCACCACCTTCTATATAGCAAGCCATAGCAGGTGCCCTCCTTGAGAATAACCGCAGTTTTTGACCAACCCTGCTCATGTCTTGGCATATAGGGTAAAAGTAATCTTTCTTAAATTTGAAAGAATAAAACAAAATACAATTAGTAATGGGTATGCAAATTATGATTCTGTTTAGAGGAACATAAATACTTACGAGAAATCAAAGAGAACTTGCCATGAAATGTTGGGACACGCTCACAATATAATTCTTGACAACCAAGCGTGAGCACACAGCCTCAAGAGCTGAGGGATAACCGTAGTTCCTCTGAACGCTCGGTAATTACATTATCTTCTGTAAGAGAATCTGGGTCACAAACTGGCCTTCTGAAGAAGAATAACCGCGGTTTTTGCCAATTTGAGCCAAACAACATCTCACAGGACTACCTCGTCGAAACTTGGAGATTAACTCGTCGTTTACTTAGTCACGTTCAGGATTTTTATGTGCTGGGATAATTTGTTTCGGAAATCTGGTAAAAATTATGAAGATATGAAAATCTGAAGTTAGTAGAAGAAATAACATGGAGCAAGAACTCGCTTATATAAGAGCATGTCATATATTTAATTTGTCCTATAGCTTCGTTAAAATAAAGTTTTCACTTATATTGGGCATGCAATCAATAAATATATTCTGCGTTTCTCTAGCAATGCATTCAAATCAGCTGAGGCGGCAAGTGATCGAGCGCGTGATACACATTCTTGTCGACTGATCATGAACCAGCAACTCTGAAAAGAGTTGGCGGGGTAACCGTAGTTCTTCGGAATGATCGGTCAGTGCACCACCTTCTATATAGCAAGCCATAGCAGGTGCCCTCCTTGAGAATAACCGCAGTTTTTGACCAACCCTGCTCATGTCTTGGCATATAGGGTAAAAGTAATCTTTCTTGAATTTGAAAGAATAAAACAAAATACAATTAGTAATGGGTATGCAAATTATGATTCTGTTTAGAGGAACATAAATACTTACGAGAAATCAAAGAGAACTTGCCATGAAATGTTGGGACGCGCTCACAATATAATTCTTGACAACCAAGCGTGAGCACACAGCCTCAAGAGCTGAGGGATAACCGTAGTTCCTCTGAACGCTCGGTAATTATATTATCTTCTGTAAGAGAATCTGGGTCACAAACTGGCCTTCTGAAGAAGAATAACCGCGGTTTTTGCCAATTTGAGCCAAACAACATCTCACAGGACTACCTCGTCGAAACTTGGAGATTAACTCGTCGTTTACTTAGTCACGTTCAGGATTTTTATGTGCTGGGATAATTTGTTTCGGAAATCTGGTAAAAATTATGAAGATATGAAAATCTGAAGTTAGTAGAAGAAATAACATGGAGCAAGAACTCGCTTATATAAGAGCATGTCATATATTTAATTTGTCCTATAGCTTCGTTAAAATAAAGTTTTCACTTATATTGGGCATGCAATCAATAAATATATTCTGCGTTTCTCTAGCAATGCATTCAAATCAGCTGAGGCGGCAAGTGATCGAGCGCGTGATACACATTCTTGTCGACTGATCATGAACCAGCAACTCTGAAAAGAGTTGGCGGGGTAACCGTAGTTCTTCGGAATGATCGGTCAGTGCACCACCTTCTATATAGCAAGCCATAGCAGGTGCCCTCCTTGAGAATAACCGCAGTTTTTGACCAACCCTGCTCATGTCTTGGCATATAGGGTAAAAGTAATCTTTCTTGAATTTGAAAGAATAAAACAAAATACAATTAGTAATGGGTATGCAAATTATGATTCTGTTTAGAGGAACATAAATACTTACGAGAAATCAAAGAGAACTTGCCATGAAATGTTGGGACGCGCTCACAATATAATTTTTGACAACCAAGCGTGAGCACACAGCCTCAAGAGCTGAGGGATAACCGTAGTTCCTCTGAACGCTCGGTAATTATATTATCTTCTGTAAGAGAATCTGGGTCACAAACTGGCCTTCTGAAGAAGAATAACCGCGGTTTTTGCCAATTTGAGCCAAACAACATCTCACAGGACTACCTCGTCGAAACTTGGAGATTAACTCGTCGTTTACTTAGTCACGTTCAGGATTTTTATGTGCTGGGATAATTTGTTTCGGAAATCTGGTAAAAATTATGAAGATATGAAAATCTGAAGTTAGTAGAAGAAATAACATGGAGCAAGAACTCGCTTATATAAGAGCATGTCATATATTTAATTTGTCCTATAGCTTCGTTAAAATAAAGTTTTCACTTATATTGGGCATGCAATCAATAAATATATTCTGCGTTTCTCTAGCAATGCATTCAAATCAGCTGAGGCGGCAAGTGATCGAGCGCGTGATACACATTCTTGTCGACTGATCATGAACCAGCAACTCTGAAAAGAGTTGGCGGGGTAACCGTAGTTCTTCGGAATGATCGGTCAGTGCACCACCTTCTATATAGCAAGCCATAGCAGGTGCCCTCCTTGAGAATAACCGCAGTTTTTGACCAACCCTGCTCATGTCTTGGCATATAGGGTAAAAGTAATCTTTCTTGAATTTGAAAGAATAAAACAAAATACAATTAGTAATGGGTATGCAAATTATGATTCTGTTTAGAGGAACATAAATACTTACGAGAAATCAAAGAGAACTTGCCATGAAATGTTGGGACGCGCTCACAATATAATTTTTGACAACCAAGCGTGAGCACACAACCTCAAGAGCTGAGGGATAACCGTAGTTCCTCTGAACGCTCGGCAACTATATTGTCTTCTGTAAGAGAATCTGGATCACAAACTGGCCTTCTGAAGAAGAGTAACCGCGGTTTTTGCCAATTTGAGCCAAACAACATCTCACAGGACTACCTCGTCGAACCTTGGAAATTAACTCGTCGTTTACTTAGTCACGTTCAGGATTTTTTGGCCCATGAGAAATTTTCAAATTTGGAGGCGCGTGAAGTGTTTTAGAGGTAGAGTATACGTAGATCAATTTTCATATGAATATGCATGGCAAATCAAGACCTTATATATAGAGAATAAAAATAGGGGCTGTGCGGGTAATACAAGCTCCTGGAGAGGAAATAGCCAATCGGAGAGTGCAAATTTTGATTAATCCGGATCAGCCCGACTAAGAAGTCGAACACGCGTAAAAGAAGAAAAAAGCGAAAATACGCAAAATTAATGGTTAAATCGATCTTAGTGCACTAATTAAAAATGACAGAAATGAAATTTTACTTGTATTAAGCATCACTCTAACCCTATAGCCTCCAACGTTAAGGCCTTAACCCTAAATTTTTATTTCACGCACTTAGTTTATTTACAAAATCGGATTTCCTTTTTTGGGTTGTGTTACCCGCGCAAATAAGTAAAATGCAGTCAGGGCATATACCATATTTGGGGGTCGTCTAAAGCGGAGCAGAATCACATGATACATGACCAATCAAATTATCAAATTTTGATGATCTTAGAAGCAAACATGAAAGAGAAGCGAAAATCTTGAAAAATACAAAAAATAGCAGTCTAAACCTACCTTGGTGTGTTAATTAAAAATGTTGGAAAGGCAATTTTGCCTATATATTGCAACCTAAAATCTATCTAACTCTAATCTAAGGTGACCCTAACCCTAAAGTTAATTTGATAAAATATTTTATTAGAATTTGCTCCGCTTTAGACATCTCCCATATTTGGGGATGGCTAAAGCCATGTACCCACATAATTTTTTGAAGTTTTAGTTAAAATTTATATTAGAGTCTGTTTAGCATTAGGGTCAGGGTTAGGGTTAGAACCAATATAGATAAAATTACCTTCAGACATTTTTTATTAATGGCCCAAGATAGGTTTAGAATGCCATTTTTAGAGGTCGTCTAAAGCCATGTACCCACGTGATATTTTTATATAAATCAACCAAATGGAGTTGCAAAATTTTGTTTATATAGATTAGCTTAAAGAATTCAAAAAACAAAAAAAACACAAGAACATAAAAATGGGGGTTGTTTAAAGCCGTGTGCGATCATATGATAGAAAGCCAATAAAATTGTTTGTTTTAATTGACACAGATCAGCCAATAAAGAAAAAAAGAAGAAAAAAAGCAAAAAAACATAGAATACAAGAAAACTAATATCTAAACCTATATTGATTCACTAATACAGTAATAAAAAATGACGAAGAAGTAATTTTATCTATAAGATTTCTTCTAACCCAAGCTCTAAACTAACTCTTACTCTAACTCTAATCAAAAAGCAAAAAACATATGACTGCACATGGCTTTAAACATACCCCATATTTGGTCGTAATGATAATTAGTAAATTTTTTTCATATTGTTCCACAAATCATAACTATATATAAAGCAAAAAAAAAACTATATTTTTTTTTATATTAGTATTCAATGAACAATAGTATTAACAAACTAAAATTATACTTCGATTTTAACTTAGCAGACTTGGCTTCTAAAATCTGATTAGCAATATTTGTAGATTTTAAACTTAAAACTCAAAGCTTATCTTTTTAGTACAGTTGTTTCTCATTTATATCAACCTATTTGGACCACTATTATATCTATATTAATATGATATTAATGAGAATTTATATTAAAGTTGATATATAAGAGGGGATTTTAATATATAAAAATTTTTAAAGATTTGGTTTGTAACTTAGATTGATATTAACGAGATTGATATTAATGAGGGTCAACTGTATCTATATATCTTAATTAAATTTCTGTATAATCAATTTAATTGTAATTTTAATCTTTTTTATCTATTTATAATGAAGGCTTTAAATTTTTTCTATAAATTATTTTTATATATTAATCAATGTATTTAAACAAATTCATTGATATTTATAACTTATTGGTATTAATTCATATCAATATTTAATGAATATGCATAATTATTTTTTAATTGATGTATTAAGATATATATTTAATATTGTAGTAGTATTTTTATTTGTTTGCTCATTTACACAAATTAGTTGGTAATTTATTTATTCTGTAATTGATAGATTTAGAATATATCAGGTTCATTCACTCATACGTATTTAGCGGTAAGTATAAAGATCTTTTTTTTTAACTTTGATGGCCTTGCTAGAGCCTAACTAGTTTATTAATTCTGCAATAGTTTACAACTATAAACTAATTAATACATACAACTAATATATAGGTCCAACATCATTCGGCTACTTTTATGAATGCCCAAATGCGACTTGTCATACCAAGCTCCTGGGAGTCTGAAATCTTAACGTCAGTACTGCCAAGTTTATAGGATTTTTCTTCAAATCCCTCCTGCCTAGCATCAATAGTAGAGTCGGATAATAATATTATATATAGAGCTTACGGATTCTTTATTCGAATAATATTCGAATAATTAGAATTGGCATATAGCTATTTGAATATTCGCCAAATGACTAAATTTACTAAATAATTCGAATAACTATAATTATTTAAAAATAATATTTATTCAAATGAATAATAATATTCAAATAAATAAAATTTATTCGAATAATTATAATTACCTGCATTATGCAGGTGGGAAATCATAGACTAAGATCATGTGATCATGTGACTACAAATCTTTTGTCCAATCATTTATGCGGGTGGGAAACTACTGGCTAATGCCAATTATACATCAAACGCACTGATGTCTGCTATATATCTGATATCTCTATTAACTATACATCAAACGCACTGATGCATGCTATATATCTCTACTGATGTATGCTATATATCTCTTCAACTATACATCAAAAGCACTGATGTGTGCCATAACTCTCTGTGACTTTGTACTAAATTTTGCAGGACCCAAGTGTCATGAGGAGTTTTATAATACGGTAAAATTTTTTTGTATAGTAAATCATGATAGAAATTACATACTGTGTTATCACAATAGCTATAAGTCAACCCGAATTTTTTTATAGTAAATTATTAGAAATGCCATCATGTAGTACATATAGAACGAAAATTCACCAATTTGCTATAGAACTATCTACATTAAATTCTGTTTTAAATCTTAATACCCGAACATCTATTATATTTCGCATTTGCATGACAGTATTTTAATCAATTTTGATGATTATATTGAATATTATTCAAATAGAAATTATTGTTCGAATATAATGAATTATTTGAATAAGAATAAATTATTCGAATAATTATATACTCAAATAATTCGAATAAGACAATTATTCAAATATTCATATTATTCATTGAATAATTATTTAAAAAATTTTATTCGAATATTCACCGAATACGAATATTATTCGAATAATGAATACAAATCCGAAGCTCTAATTATATATTATTATCTGTATACTACCATTCAAGAAAAATTGGATATAAAAGAAGTAAAGGGAATATAAAAAAGAGAAAAAATAACTTTGAACCTAAATGAAAGACCAAAAACAACAACAAAATAAAAAAGATGCAAGATGAAACAAAAAAAAAGCCTATATACAAGGCAAAACTGACTAATCCTATCTAAAAAAAATGAGAAAAAAAGAAAGAAAATAACAAATACTAATACTAATACTCATATTACTGCTAATACTAATACTAATACTAATACTGCTAGTACATCAGCAAATTTAATAGGCCGTAATATTACGAAATAATTTACGACCCGTAAAAATAGCATAATATATAGTAAGATATTTCGAAAACTTGCGAAATAATAATTACGAAATATTACATAAGATATTACGAAATATTACGTAAGATATTTCGCAATATTTCGAAATAGACAGAGTAATATTATGAAACATTTACAAACAGTAAATTAAATTGCATTAATTCGCACATTGGACTATATTTTCGAAATATTTCAAAATTTTGTATAATATATCGAATTAATCTACAATTTTGTATTACATGATCAGATTAGATCTTTTGTTTATAAATTAAATCTTCTATATACATTGTTTTTTTTATTTTTGGTTTGTTTTTTGTTTTCGATCCGGTTTTTTTTATTTACCAGTATATTTATTTTTTAATTTTTTCATTTTATTTGGCACTTTACAAGAACACTAGCCCTTTGCAAAAAAACCAACAATTTTTCAGCACTTTGCATATCAACTTTTATATATAGATATTAATTGATATATAAGATCTATAAATCAATTATAATCATAATTATTTGAAACGATATATAACGATTAACAGATCTTTACTGATTACATACTCATTACGAAAATTTCAACCCAAATCACTGGGTAAAAAAAAAAAAAAACATAAAATTTCAAAAAAAAGTATGTTAAAAAAAGAGAGAAAGACAAAGTAAAGAAAACTGGCATAGGAAAAAAAAAAGCGTTTTTGAACGATTTTTTACCCCTTTCTCCCTTTTATCCTCTCTCTCTTTACCCTCTCTCCCTTTCTCTTTCTTTTTTTTCTTTTTTCTCTTTTTTTTTCTCTTTCTTCTTTTTTTAATATTTTGAATACTTTCAAAATATTTTAGAACGATCTGTAACCTGGATCATATCAAGGTTGCGTTTGACTAATATTTTTGAAATGTTTTGATGATTTTTGATAATTGTACTACAAGATCAGATTAGATCATTGTTTATTTTTTTTTGTTTATAATTTAGATCTTCTATCAATTATACATTGTTTTTCGTTTTCCTTTTGTTTTTTTTTGGTTTTGTTTTATTTTTTTTAGTTTTGTTTTGTTTTTTTTATTGAAAAAATGTGCTTGTCACCAGCAGTGACAGTAACCAGATTAGGGTTAGGGTTAAATTTAGAGTTAGAAGAAGGTTTATTATATAATAAAACATCTTAAGAAGCATTTTTAGCTAGAAAAAAATATTGGTTTTATAGGCACAATTTGAAGTTATTGCGATTTGTAATTTTTTGAATTTTTTTGTCATTCCTAATCTAGCAATTTGATTGGCTCGGAACTGTAACCACGGTTACAAATAGATTCGCCCTTTTTTATTTTTTATTTTTTAATTTTTTAATTTCTTTTATTTTATTTTTAAACTTTACCACTAGCACTTTGCAAGAGATCCAACGACTTTTCAACACTTTGCACAAGCCAACTTAGCCTTTCAACACTTTGCAAGAATATACAAGTAATTTCTATAGCAATTTCTAAATTTCAAGAATGCAAGTTTTTACAAGTTTTCGCAAGTTTTTGCAAGGTTTCGTTTTATTTATTCTTCATTTCATGTTTTTGTTTTTGTTTTTTTTTGTTTTATTTTTATTAATTTATTTTATTC
>QKWP01001619.1:104417-115526 GCA_003550325.1 Gigaspora rosea
TTTGTTTTATTTTTATTAATTTATTTTATTCCGGCACTTTGCAAAAACCTTCACCGATTTCTAAATTGCAAGATCTCAAAATCTTTAGAGAAATAGAAATTTGGAGCTTCGTTTATTTTTTTTTAGTTAGCTTACATTTTTGTTTTTTGTTTGTTTTCTTTTTTTTACTTATTTTATTAATTTATTTTATTTTATTTATCACTTACTTCTTTCGGAACTTTGCAAGAAAACAACTTGACTTTACAAGAACACCAATTCTGCACTTTGCAAGAAGTCACGAATATGAGCGAATATAGTCGAATATGGGCGAATATAAGCAAATATAATAGTTTATTTTTTTGTTTTTGTTTTTTATTTTTTTCAGTTTTTTTTTTGTTTTTTGTTTGTTTTTTTTATACTTATTAGGAAGTTGCGAATATGAGCAAATATTAGTGAATATAAATGAATATGATAGTTAAACAAAAAAGAAGAGAAATAATAGCTAATTACAGGGTAAGAAAAATAAGTATATAGAGATAGTATTATGCGATGAAGTATGAAAGTAGTTTAAACTATTACTATTTTTTCAATTTTGTTTTTTTTGGGTTTATTTTTTTTTGACATTTTTTATATTTTAGGAAGTAGCGAATATAAGCGAATATAAGTGAATATTATAGTTAAAACAAAGAAGAAAAGAAATAATAGCTAACTGCAGGGTGAAAAAAATAAGTGTATAGAGCTAGCATTATGCAATGAAGTGCGAAAGGGTTTAAAATATTACTATTTTTTTCGTTTTTGTTTTTTTTCATTATTTTTTTTCGGGTTTAGTTTTTTTTGTTTTTATTTTTTTTTTTGTTATTTTTTTTTATTTTTCCGTAAAAAATATATAATAATATATAATACAATATATAATATTGATTAAAAATATATATTTATTTAAAATATAAAATAAATAAAAATAAATAAAAAAATATAAAATTTTATATTAAATTGCGAAACCTTGCGAAAACCTGTAAAATGTTTAAAAATAATAGTATTAATTAGCTGATTACAGATTACTATTTTTATCGATAGTCCTCGTTATGGAGTATTTAAATGCGCATTGTTGCGATTTATTTCAAATTATTGTGATGTAATATTGTGTAATTTTTTACATATGTATTTCGTAATATTCGTATTTGAAAATTGCGAAATATTTCGCATCAATTCGTAATTTTTGCACAAGTTTTCGAGCTGTAATAACTTACGTAAAATTATATTTATATAATTTGCTGATATAGTTAAAAATTATAATACTGCATAGCGAAATCTATCTAAGTATTATGTACATAAAATAAAACAAAACTACATCTAAAGAAAGTTCTAAAAAGAAATTTCATTTCAAATTTTTTAACAAAATATCTCATGTGTTACTGTTTATTTTACAGGATTCTAGATTCACTAGTAACTTAATTCTGATCAAGTAGGCATATTTCCAATTTGGAATGAGTAAATACTATTGATCTTTTGGAAGGGGTAAGCTGAATTGCCCACTTTTTGGTGAAATTTCGAAAAAACTATAGAAAGATAGCAGGGTACCAAAACTTGTAAAGAGTATAAGTTTTACGTTTTGTAGAATAGTATAGATAACCAAAAGTATGTTCCCATCTAGACTTCTATATTTTTGACAAAAAACTCTAAGGTTTTAGCTCTACTACTTTTTGATAGCAATGAAGTCTTCCACCTGGAGAACCAAACCTACAAAAAAAAATCTTTTTCAGCTCTATTTCAGTTATTACATATGCAATTTGATGTTCTATATCCAAGTTGCTTCTAGATAGAGTTTTTGTTATATATAAAAATACTAACTACAAAATTTTCATAGGTCGGCGTTTATGAGAAGTTATGGTCCAGAGTATCGTTGGAAAGAGTTCTATGTTAATTGTTTTAAAGATCATTTATTAATCAGCATATTTAAATAAAATATTCATTTGTATTTACTACATATTAACAAATAATAAAAATTTTCAATTCAAATTATTATTTAAAAATTGCTCTATTTAAAATTATGTATTTAAAAACTTTATTAAATAAAATGTTGAAATCGTTTAAATTAAAATTATAGTATATATTTATTAAAATAATTTAATTTGAAAATACATATAAATTTATTATTGATAAATCTACATGGAGCATATAAAAAGTTTTGTCAATAAATCAATATCTCAATCAGTTTTAAAGATGCGGTTTTAAAAATAATATATATAAATATAGTAATTACTAGGAAAACAGGAACTGTTGTAAGTCCGGAGCAAAAATTTAATAAAAATAGTAGTCCAATGAATATACAGTATGTAGATAAAAGGATTGCATAAATAAATACAAATTGCCTATTTTTAAGCTGTGGTATTTTATATAAAAAAAATAGTCCAACGAATATATGCAGAAAAAATAGTCATAGTCCAACAAATATATATAGAAAAAAAGGTTGTTTATATATGAGAAAAAAAATTTGTATAAAATTGATTGTGTAATAGCCAATCAAACATATTTATTATATTTATATATCACATGATCGGACAGACAGACAATGATCTGCAGACAGACAATTTTGATAATGGCCTCTAGTAGGTGTTGATCACGTGATTGGACAGACGGACAATGATCTGCAGACAGACAGACAATTTTGCTAATGGCCTCTAGTAGGTGCTGATCACGTGATCGACCAATTATTGAAAATGTAAGTCCTCCGCTACGCTCCGGACAATAATTAATTTGTAAAAAAAATTTAGCTATTTTTATCAGACAGTTTTTAAAATATTATATTTTTAATTTTATATCTAAAAAAATATTATAAATTTTTTATATATAAAAAATTAATTAAAATTTAAAAATTAATTAAAGTTTAAAATTAATTAAAATTTAAAAATTAATTAAAATTTATCTTAAATATATATATATATTTTTTTTTTTTATTAACTTTGACAGTCTCGCTAGTACTACATTAATAAGTTTACATATAAAAACCAAAGCTTATCTATATATTAAACCCTTAGATTGCAAGTCCGATATCATCTGGCTGCGTCAACTGTGCCCAGATGTGACCTGTTGCACTAACTCCTATAGAGTTAGGGACTATTCGTCAGCCCTGTCAAAGACTAACTTTTAAATTTTTCCTACCTAAGCTACCAAGTAGGATATTTAAATCCGCAAAAAAAAGAAATAAAAGAAAGAAAAAAAAAAAGAGTATGTAAAAAGGAGGGAAAAAACTAAACAACCTAAACGAATAACCAAAATAACAAAAAGAGAAAAACAAGAAAACAAAGATAGAAAAAAACAAAAGAAGCGATGACAGAACTGAAAAAAGTATACTATTAAACCTGTACTAGATTGTAAAAATTATATAATATACTAAATGAATAAGTCTCTACTCTACATCCATCTAAGCATTATATATAAATGGGTAAAATCATAAAAAACCCATAGAAAACCTTGTGCCAAAAAGAACCTTTTAGAAAGAAATTTCATGTTGTGTTTCCTTCAAAATGCTTCACGTGTCATTCATTGTTTATTTCATAAGGTTGAAACTCACTTGTGACTTGATTCCAGTTAGGTAGACGCCTTCTCAATTTGGACGAAGTAAATATTGCCGATCTTTTGGAGGGAGTAAGCTGGATTTCCCACTTTTTGGTAAAATTTTGAAAAGCCCAAAGAGAAATATTGCGAGTACCAAAGTTGTAAAGAGTGTAAGAGTTATGCTTTGAGGAATAATAAATCTGACCAAAAGTCTACTTCTGCTTAAGCTTCTGTAAATTTTGGCAAAAAACTTCAGGGTTGTTGCCCTACTACGTATTCTATAGTAACATAGTCTTCTACCCGGAGAGCCAAACCCAAAAGGAGAAATCTTTTTCAACTCTATTTCAGTTATCTCATATCTGATCTGAACCCTTTATCCAAGCCGCTTCTAGATAAAGCTTTTGTTGTGTGCAAACATATTAACTTCAAAGTTTTCATAGGTCGGGTTTAGTGGAAAATTTGGTACGAGGAATCATCGGAAAGAAAACAAATGAACTATTGATCTTAAATATATTAAAAAATATTGAAAAACAAATTAACTATTATAAAAATTTAAACAATATTAAATCTAATTATGTAGTTTTTAAATAGGATTATATAATTTAGTGCATATGCGTTGTAACACACCCATCTAATAAACCAATCAGATCATAGAATCAGGTGTAATGTGAAATCAATGATCTTTTAAAAAATCGCCTGTGGCTCATAATTTTGCTTATGAAACCACTCTTCATGCTTTAATAAAAAAAATTCTATGCAAAATTTTACTATAAAACCCCATTTTTCGGCTACACACTATTCTAACCTCACCCTAACCCTAACTAAAAAAAAAGATTATTTTGGTTGTTTTGATTTCACATTGCACCAAATTATATGAGGTGCACTATAGCGCACATGCGCAAAAATATTAAATTCTTTTAAATATATAAGTTATTTTTGAATTAAAACATTAAAATTTAAAGAATTTAAAATTTAAACTTTTTTTTATTTTATGTTTTTTTGCGAAGCTATACACATTTTTATAATTTTATATTTTTATAAATTTTATAAATAATATTAATAATTTTATAAGATTTTAACTAATTTTCACCCTAGATGACATTACCTATGTCGAGTGAAGATTGTCGTTTATATGATCACAACCAGTTACACAATCAGATCTCTATAAGTATTTTTTTTTTTTTTGTATTTCTTTTCTTACTATATTTTTTTTTGCTTGTTCTTTTTTACTTTTTTTATTCGCTTTGCCTTGTACTAATGCCTTTTATTTATTTTTTTCAGTAATAGTTTCGTCATTGGTGTCGTTGTTTGACACGTCTCTCATCGTTCATGTTGGTGATTTTCATTGCCGGTGTCGCTTTTTTCGCTTTCGTCGTGATGTTGTCGATTTCGATGACTTCTTCCTTCATCATTTGGTGTTTTATTTGGCACTTCTTTTTTCGTCGTTGGTCATAATTCATTGGCTTTGGTATCATTATTTGGCATTTCCTTCTCTATTTTGGTGCCGTCCTGTTGTCCATTTCGGTAATTCTTTGTTGCTAGTGTCGTTATTTGGCTTTCTTTTCTATTGTTTTACCTGGGCATTATGTTTCGTTTTTTTTCTTTTTGCTTTCATATTCTACAATACTAACTCTTTCATTTTTTTGATGCGTTACTGAATAGGTTCGTCATTGGTGCCAAGTTTTGTTGTGCTATGTTTAATGTTCTGTTCATCGTTTTACTTGTCGTGTTGTGCGTTAGGTTTTTGTATTGGTTTTGATTTTTGTGACATTAATAGCTTTAGGGTTAGAGTCAGGGTTAGAATCAAGTTGGATAGATTAGGCGTTTAGGTTAAAGGAGCGGAGGCGACAGCCGTAGCGAGCGACTACAGGGTGAGTGAAGCGAACTCTGTAGGTGTTGCTGAGCATAAGCGAAGCAACACAAACTGTATCGAGTATAGAAATGTAGTGTATACAATGTATAATTGCATGTGGATTGATGCATTTCACCTTAAATAAAATGTTTCGAGTTAGTCATATTTAAAAAATAAAAATTGTTTAATAAATAAATAATAATGAGATTAATACGTTGGTCGCTATACTCATCGATCACGTGATAGAAGTGATCGTTAACGCCGGGCTTTGAGCCGACTTCCGACCTGACTTCAAACACGATTTCTGAACTAGGTGATATAACACCAGGGGTAAGTTAGCAACAGTCATTTTATAATAATTATATTCTATTTTTATAAAATTATTAAATTTATTTAAAACAAAAAAATTTTAATATTTATTATATAAATAAAATTTTATTACTAAATTAAATAAATAAATTACTATATATAGTATGATATACATAAATTTTTAACTTATAATAAAATTACTTGAAATAATTATAAAAAAAATTTATTTATATAAATTTTAACTATATAAATATTGTTGATTATTTTGGGTATAAAATTTTTTTTATTATATAAAATTTTTACTATTTATAATATTTTTTTAAATTTTTATTTTAATAAATTTCAGTTACTTATACTAGCAATTTTTAAACTAATTGTTCTTAACAACTACCTAATTAACTAACTAAATTTTTATTTTTTTGCAAATTCATTATAACCACTATATTTATATATATTAGTTTTAAAATTGTATTTTTAAAATGATTAAAATAATGATCTACTGACAAAACTTTTTATACGCCCCATGTAATAGCTTATTCTAATAAATCGTTGTGTAAATTATACTACTATCAAGTAAAATTAATTAGCTTACTTTGAATATTTTATAAATCTAAATAGCTTATTCTAAATAATCATATTATTTTGATTCATAAATTTAACAATAAAATGTAAATTACTTAGCTGCTTTTGATTACTATAAATTATCATATATAAGGCCTCACAATAATAATTTTATTTACTATGCATAAGTATGAACTACAATTAATATTAATTAAATTTGCATGATTTTTATAAGTTTCCTCTTAATTATATACTTTCAATATGTACTAGATCTGGGTCTTGCATATGCAATTGCATTTGTTATTTTTATACTTCATAAATCTTGATCTGATACTCAAAACTAAGTATGCAAAAATACATAAAATATTTTGTATTCTTGGCTTCTGGTAATTAGACACTACAAAAAGGTCGCTTAAAATACCACTTAATCAGCAAAAATTTTTCTTCTAGCTAAAAAAGCTTAAAAAAAAACTTAAACTTTATGTCTCATTTACTTTTTAAAAACAGTTTGTTGTAAGGGATTAATTGGAATAATCAAAAGCAAGCATTTTAAACTAACTATTCACATATCATTTAGTAGTAGTAGATATATAAAATTTTGTAAATCCTTCAAAAGAAAAGGGCATAAAAAAAAGTGTAACAGAGCCAATCAAATTTCACTGAATTTTGTAGATCATTCTAGATCTTAGATTTCAATTTTGGTATATGCCCAAACTGAAATAAAAAAGGTGCTACTAATAAAAATTTTTGAGAACACAATTAATTTTTTTCAAAATCTTATATTTTGTAAATTAAATATAAATTTTAATAAACAAATTATTTTAAAAAAGTATACTTGTATATATCATAAAGTTTGCTACAATGGCCTCAAATTTGCAGTAGTGTACAAAATTATTAATTTTAATTGGTTAGATCATATGATCATCATATAATTTTTGTAAACAAAAAAATTAATACCCAATCTTTAACTACATGCTTTTCAGCAAATATTTAACCAATATTAATAAATTTACTACCATTAGAATCACAATTACCTACTCTACAATTTTTATAATAATTTTAAAATAACTTACTTAATAAAATTTTCTTTAATTTTAAAAAAAAAATTTTGCTATTAAGATCGTATGAAAATTGAAAATTGATCTATATATACTCTATTCTTTAGGAAAGTATAGTACAAATTCATGTGTTTGAGGCGTAATTGGTTAGTTAATAGTTAGAGTATATAATATCTGTTAGGACAGAAATAATATTGCTTAAAAATATTGACTTATATCAATCAATAACTATTGTGCTTTTCAGCAATTTGGATTGTTCAAATTTATATTGTTTGGCCCAAATTATATTAAAAATTTTGCCCAAATTCATAATGCTACATAGTATTACCTATAGTTTTGACTAGAGTTGCTAGTGCAGGATACTTGGTGCTAATGATGCTGCCTGAAACTCTTTTGCCTCAAAAACCAAAACCGAAACTAGTTTTAAATAACCAAAATTAATTTTCAAAACTCCAAAACTATGTAAAAAACCCGAAACTATACTAAACTCCGTGGAAGTATAAACATTCAATGCAGTGTAGCTTATTATCAGTTATTGTTAAAAAAATTCTCACACATACCCGATTTAATAATTAAGTATGATTAAAAAAACAGGTTTTTTGACATACATTTGTATGTACTAGAACTCTGCAAGCAGGGTACGGGACGGGACGGGATGGGTCAGGTTCGTTTAAACCTGACCCGGGCCCATTTAAAACCCGACCCGGGCCCGACCTGATAAAAAATTTTCATGATGGGTCGGGCTGGGTTAGATACAAACCCGCCTGATCCAACCTGACCCAATTACTTAATAATCATGTAGAGTTATATTACTTTAAGCTTTTATGCATTGTTCACCTCAATCGCATATCTATGTTCAATACAATTTAAAAACTGAACCGCGTCAAGTTATTCTTTAAATGCTAAGCCCGAATCCATCACTAAATTTATTCAGTCTTATACACTCAACTTGAGTTCTCAATTCGATTATAATTTGATGGTATTTTATCCTCGAATTTTCTAAAATTTCCAAATATAATATCTTAGTGCTTTAATAGTGCTTTCTTTTTATCTAACTTATACCAGTAACATAATCATGCTTGCATAACAGGGCGTATGGTTTACTGCCATATAGAATAGCGTGTTCGCAAAATCTTGCATTGATTTATCGTTAAACATCTATTATTTTGCATTCAAACTGAGTTTATTGCAACTATTTAGATACATGAATTTGATTTTTTTGAATTTTTATTTATTTGGTTTGCAAAGTTTGAGATTTGCAGATCAAAAAACAGAAAAAAAAGAAATCGATGATTTCTAATTTCTGGTTTCCTATTTCTTTAAATATTTTTTTGCAAAATTACAAGTTGTAGATTCATTATTTTGTAACATATTTGATTTGGTATCTTTTATAGGAATATAAGTTGCATATTTGTCGTATTGTAAAGAATTTAATTGTGTCAAAGTTGGCGCCGAAACCCTTTTGTGCTATCCGAAAGTTTCTGGTTTCGGATTATAGCTTATCTGAAACTCAAAACCTCACCCGGACCTCTAAACCTCATTCGAAACATGATACCTCACCTGAACACTTTCAATTATACATCAAATGCATTAATATATGCTATGTATCTTCAATATACATCAGTCACACTGATGTATATTCAATAAAATTGGAATATCCAACACTTTTTGGGCTGGAATGCATCCAATAATTTATTGCATGCTTCAATCCTTTTAATATGAAAGGCATAATTCCGGAGTTTATATTCTGACAATCAAGGATCAGTGTTTTTTACTTACTATGTAACAACTGGATACAATATCAAGTAATAATAAGTAATGGTACGTTTATATCTACTAACGATCGAATTGATAAGTTACCGCAGAATTAAATAAATTGTTGGTATCAACAGGCATCAAATGCTTATCATTTCTTCATTGGCAATTTTTTTTATCGTCCTAGAATTTTGAAATAAGCCCGCTTGAAGTTGATTCTTTGGTTAACATCACTTTTCCAGGACTCTCGGGAGGGGAATGGGGTAAAATGAAACAAATATGAAACAAACATAAGAAACGAACATATAAAATGAACAAAGGTGGGCAATTTCATTGCTTGATATAAATCAGGTGACTGGCAAAAGTCATCCAGCGTTTTGATTGGCTGTTCACTTTCGGGGGAGGTGGTGGGAGACTTCAGCTAGGGATGATGTTAACTGAAAAATTATTTTCAAATGACCTAAATTGTAATAACGGTATGATATTAAAAATAAAGTTGACTAGATTAAAAAAAATCGTACAAACCGAGATAGTGAAAAAAAATTGCCAAAACATATAATTAAAAAATTATGTATATAATGAGCCCTGTACTATAAGTACAGAAGTATGTATACTATAATCATTTTAATTAAAAAAGTAAAAAAACCTGAATTAAAATTTTTAAATTTATTTATCGTTGTCTAAGCCCCAAAAATTAACCTTACTGGTATAATAAATTACCACCCATCACAAGTGTTCTGGTTATGAGAGTAAATCTGATTATCCTCCAAGGCATATAAAAGATCAGTGCTGGTCATACATTCGTTTTTTTTTTCTGCCTTTTACTGGTGATCAAATTCATACAATAAGAGCATAAAATGTATAAAATATCCAATACAGATCGTACGGAATAGTTTTTAAAATAAATATTTTAGAAATTACAAACGATATGACCAAATTATATGGTAACAATTTGACTAATTATAATTCTAATATCAAATTTTAAACCACTTGATATTAGATACTTTCCTGTTCCTGGTTTTGCGCGATGACATTGCGCAGTTACCTTATTCATAATTTATTCAGAGATTAGCATCTAAAATTGCATGTAAGGCACAAAATTTTTTCTGGGCAATGCTAGGGTAAGTATCAAGCAATTTCTCACTAAAACTAATATGTAGTGCACTAGTATAGTACAATATAGAATACACATTTCTAACTCCCTTTAAACAATTCAATCGTTTATTATAAAATAAAATTTTCTGCAATTTTTATAATTTGTTTTTATGAGTTTATTTTTATTCATATATCCTCAATGAGCTCAACAACATTTATCTGTATCTTCGTCTTTATTAGTTTCGTCACGCTTTGCAGTTTTGTCAGTTGTCAGTATTATCATCATATGAACCTAGGTTACACATTTCATCAGCGAACTTAAGGTTTCATCTAACAACTATATTTCTGCTCAAATTATAATTCTGGGTAAGATTTTTTTAAAATTATATCGGGTTTGATCGGGCTTTACAGGTCAATGAACAGAGCCCGAACCCGACCCGATACTTTATTAGGCCCGGCCTGAACCGACCCGATTTATAACGGGTCAATAATTTGAACCCGACCCGATACTTTATTAGGCCCGGCCCGAACCCGACCCGATTTATAATGGGTCAATAATTTGAACCCGACCCAGTCTGAACCCGGCCCGACCCGCAAAATTTCGGGTTAAACCCGACCTGTTCCGTACCCTATCTGCAAGTATCGGTAGTGCCGGCACTTGAGCTTTAACACATATATATGTACATGCCGATTTCATTTGCCATTAATTTTTTTTTATTTTATTTTAATTTTTATTTTAATTGGTTTTTTTTATTTTTATTTTAATTAATTTTTTATTTAATCGGGGTTTTTTTTCTTATTTTATTTTTAAACATTTTTTTTTATTATTTTAAACATTTTTTTTATTATTTTAAACGTTATTTTAATTTTTTTTGTTTTAATTTTTTTTTCTTATTTTATTTTATTTTAAACATTTTTTTTTCTATTAATGTTTTTTTTTTTTTT
>QKWP01001620.1:0-12873 GCA_003550325.1 Gigaspora rosea
AGTGTGGTCGGATTCTATATCTCCGGGAATTTCTAAATTAGGGGTAATTTCGAATAATTCTTATGGAAGAATTCCCATGTTTGTTTTCCATTGGTTGTACCGTT
Source organism: Gigaspora rosea (assembly GCA_003550325.1). NCBI lineage: Eukaryota > Fungi > Glomeromycota > Glomeromycetes > Diversisporales > Gigasporaceae > Gigaspora > Gigaspora rosea. Next base: position 105 of record QKWP01001620.1, read on the forward strand.
GATCTGTGTTCGATCTTTAGATTGAGGTACGTTAGTTTATTTGTGGAGCTTTTGTGAATTTCAAATTCAAATATTGTGTTCCGAAATTTATGTAGTATTGTATTATCTTTAGATAATTCTGCTATTGTTGGGTTTTCTCCGAATTTCTGGGCTATTATTTTTCTTTCAATTTTATCGAATATGGTAAGTATTTGAATCCTTTATATGATTTTCTATCACTTGAATTTTATGTTCAATTCTCCTAAGTGGTCTAATTGATTCCTGAATTCTTTTCTTGTATTTAATTAAGGTTTGGATTTCGTATGAGGACAGTTTTCCAAAATTTAATGCTAATGCAGGAAATTGTTCATCTAAGATTTCTGGTACTTCTTCTTCTGGTATTTCTAACTCGATATCATTTAAAAAGTTAAAAGTTTCTTGGGTTCGTTGTGGTTGTTTTTCCATTTTTATTTTTATTTCTTCTAATTTTTGTGCATTTATAGGTAAGTCCAGTACATCTTGTTCATAAGCTTTTATTTTCCCGTCTATTAATTCTATATTTTCTTCAAGTATCGGTACAATTCATTTCGATGTTTTAGTAAATCTTTCATTCTATAGAGGTTCCATGGTCCTAAAGTATGTGGTTCTGTATGTTTTGGTGGTTCTTCTAATGGGTGTAGGTAGATTGCTAAGGTTACTATATATTTTGCTTCTTTTTGTAGGCAGGGTTCTGCTCTCCATTCTTTAGTTGAGAAACAGGTTTCTTCAAGTATTTTCAGTAATTTTTCATTTCTTAAGACAATTTCTGCTTCTTCAAAACATTCTCTTATTACACATACGTCTATATTTTCATTCTTTTTATGATCTGCTTTTCCTCCAGGTCCATTTAATTTTAAATAAAAATCTTTGTTCGGATTTTTTCTTTGGGCTAATAATATGCATGTCTCATTTTCTATTTCTGTGAATAATATTAGTTGGGTCATTTTTCGTTCTGGTAAATATGATATTATCTCATATTCATTATAAGGGCTGTTCCAATACTGAAATAGATTCTCGTTCCCAATATTGTTCATGGTATTTTTCAAGTTCTTCGTAAGTTTCTACTATTACGTATTGGTTTGCTATCCAAATTCCTACTTGATTATCATATAGTTCTTCAAGGAATTTTATATAGGAGCTTTGAAAGCGTTCCTGTTTTTCTTTTTCTGGTTGTACTTGATAGTATGGGCTATAGGTTTGTTCTTGGTATTCTATTGTCAGGTTGATTCTTCTGATTGTGTCCACTATCTCCCAGTATTCTTCGTTTTCGTAACAATTATGTATATTGAGTGTTTCGTTATTTTTAGATTCGTATCGTAGTGCTAGTTCAAATAATTCTGCTTTCAGGTCTGATTTCAGTTTCTCTAAATTTTTATATAAAGTTTCTATAGATTCTTCTCTTTTGTTCTTTTTGATATATTTAGTTTCTCCTAAATCTTCTGGTTTTACAAAGAATAAATAATATTGTTCAAATAAATATTCTGGTCTAATATATTTTAGTTTAAGTTTTATTCTTCTTGTTATTGCTAAGTGGCTAAAGTATTGTGGTCTATAATTATTGGTTGATTCGGATTGAGAGTTGTAACTCATTTGTATTTTTGTACGGGTTTGTTTTTATCCAATAAACTAATAATAAAAGTGTTATCGTTATAACTATGACTAATAATATAAATGCTATTAATGTTGGAATATTGTAATGTGAAATATCTAAATCTAATGGTTGCAATTAAGATGTATTTTCAAAAATGTTTTCTATTTTCTGATGGAATTGGTCTCCTTTAATACTTAGAATAATGTTTTCTATTATATCTGCATATAGGCTGTTTGCAGCAACTATTCCTATTTCGTGTCCTAAATAAGGTTGATAAACTTGTTCTTGTAGTTTAAAGATGTTTCTTGCTATTGTTAATTTGTTCCAAGTATGATTATCTGAGTAGCAATTATAGATATTTAATTCTCCTACTGTGTCATGAGTTTCTTTCCTTTTAATAAGATGTTGTCCTATATTGTTAATTACTATGGAGTGTAAATAGTCAAGCTTCTTATATAATTCTTCGTGTTCTAGATATTCTGGTTCTATTTCTTTTTTATCTGATCAATTGTACAGTATCTGTATTCTTCTATTTTTCTTCCAGTTCTTTTAAAATATTCTTCTTTCAATTCTTCTATTATTATTTCTTCTTTAATATTCATTTAAAATGAATTGGATCTTGTTCTTTTGGGTTTTTCAGATGGTTCGTCTTTTGACAATATTCTGTTAATTATTTTATCAGTGGCTTGTTCAAGCCTTTCTTTTTCTTCTTTTAACTTTTTGACTTTCTTTGTCTGGTCTATGAATTCTTGGCTGAGTTTATTTATTTCTGAATAAGCTGATATGTAACTTTCTTCTTCTTCAAAATGTATTTTATTTCTTGCTCCTTCAGAGTATAATATATTATCAATAGCTTCTAGGTGATGTAATATTAAATGGTGGAATCTGAATGGTAATATTGTGAATTGATTGTTATAATCTCCGTAATAGAATTCTATTTCTCCTGTTTCTGGATTATCTTCAAATATTTTGCAAAATTCAGGTGATTCTGCTAATAATCTCTTCTTTATCTCTTCGATTTGTGCTTGCATGTTGTCTAAGAAATTGTTATAGCTATTTCTTTGTTTTTCTTGTTCTTTCACAAGTGCTCTTCCTGTTAGTTCCAGAAATAAGGTTTGTGTCCTTGTCAAGATATGTGCCGGTATCTTATTAGGCCTTTGTTTATCGTATTCTAATACTGAGGGTAAAATTCTCTTGCTATACTTTTAGCTCCTTCAAGCGTTAAGAGGATTGCTCCTAATCTTGAATTATTTGTTGGGTTTATTCGATTAATAAGTCGTTAATTGTTTCCCAAATGTTGTCAGTTATTTGTATAAGTTCTCTTGATTCTAAAATGTCTTTATCCCGTGGGTATTTTTTTGTTTTCTTTCCTCTTGTTGGTGTTGAAATTAGTTTCCAATTGAATCTGAATCTTCTTAGTTCTTTTAGTGTTCTATTTTGTTCTTCGTTCATTAAATTGTTCTTTAGCAAGTTTAACAGCATAGGCTTTAATAATTCCTTCTTTAATTATTTTAATTATGTAGCAGATAGATATTAATAATATGGTGTGTTCTAGTAGGACTATAAAATATATTGTTGTTCGATCGTAGGTGAGTACTGATAGTGTAAGGTGGTTCATTCACAGTATAGTAATATTAGTTAGAGGTATTGCTTCTTTAAGTTGGTCCACTTTGTATTATTGATATATAAAAGGGTTTCGGTTATTTTGTCAATTATTTCTCCTTCTATGTTTTGGATTGAAATTTCTTTTATTTTCTCTTCAAGTATTCCTTGATTTACCGATATTGATATGAGGGCTGTTTTATAATATTCTTTTAATCTTGGTGTTTCAAGTGTTGATAGTTCTTTTACTATTTCTGATTTATATTTCTCGAGTAGTAGTATTATTTTCTTTAGGTAATAGGTCCTTGTTTTCCTATTGGGCATTAAAGATATTAGTTGGTAATCCTAGTCTTTTATTGTTAATTTGGTCGTAAGCGTAATATACAGTATATTGTCCGAATGCTGTTTGGAGTATTATTCCTATTGCTTCAGTGATTAGGGGTGTTCCAATGATTTCTAAGTTATTAGTTCTTGGGTTCCTTCTAGTAGTTGTGGTTTCTAGTACTAGTTGGGTATGATGTTGTAGTAAGTAGTCTTGAGTTGCTTGGGTCAGTTCTGTATTTTGAAATATTATTGGTGTTATTTGGTCGTTTTCTTGAATATTTCGTGCACCTTCTAATGCTAATAATGCTTAGTTTAAATATGTTTTTTCTATTTCTGATAATTGTGATTCTTGAGCTCTTCTTGTGGGTTGTCGTGACATTCAATAACTTATTCGTGTAATTTATATAGTAGTTATTTATTAAGTCTTTCGTGGTAAAAATCTGTTACTTGGTTGTATCTATGAGCAGTATTTCCTGAGAGGTTATTTATAAGATCTTCTGATTCTTTCTTAAGTGGGTCGGTAGGTTGAAGGGTGTTTAGGTATCTGAATATAGATTATTTTACTAGTGAACTTGATATATAGTCTTCGTCATATATTGATGCGAGTAGTTTGAATAATGCTAGTAATGTTGCTAATTTTACAGCAAGGTTTAGTTCTTTGTCGTTCCAAGTTTCTCCTTGTTCTAGGGCTATTGGTTCTTCAAGTTTTAAATTACTCATTCAACCTTTACCAGTTTGTAATTGTATTTAATTTTCTTTTTGTAGGTTTCTTTAAGTAATTGGTCAATTGTTGGTCTGATATATTCGTGAGAACGTAGTAAGCCTGTGTTTTTTGGGTAAAACCAGTATTCTGTTAAGTTGCTTTCTTTAATAAAGAATTCTAAAATTTTCTGATTTGTGAAAGATATTTCCTTTGTAATATTACTTCTAATTTACTACTGTTTATTACTTTGTAAATAGTTGTTGCTCTTTTAAATAAAAATGTATATTCGTGATTTTTATAGGCTTCTTCTCGTGTGAGTTGTCCTTGTAAGGTCTGGATTTGGATTTTTATTTGGTCAAGGAGTCTTTGTAGTTTTATATTTAGTTCTTCTTTTGATAATATTTGTTCGACTGCGTTATTTTCTTGATTAGAATCTTGGAGATCAATATAGTCTTTTGTAATGCTTCTTAGAAATTTCTTTTGTTCGTGTATTTCTGGGTTTATTTAATTTTTTTAGATTGAAAGTATGGATCGTATTCTCCAGTTAGTAATTGTTCTACTGTCGGTATTTTGTTAAAGTAATATTGAGAGTCTGTATAGTTATATGGTCTAAAGTCAAAGAGGTTTGCTGTTGGTATTTGTTTTCTGATTATAAAGCTGATTGAGGATCTATATTCTTTTTGGATGTATTGTCTTTCGTATTCTCCTACTGGTTCTTCTTCTTGAAGAATATTAATAAACCTAAAGAATTGTTCTAATTCTAAAAAATAGAAATGGTATCTTTTATTCTTGAAACAATTATATATTGTGAGCTTTTCGTTATTTTCAAGGTAATATTGGACAGCTATTCTTGTTATCTTTCTTGTATAGCTTCGTAGAGTAGTTTTATTCTTTTTAAGAGTCTTTTGGCTATATATAAGTTTTTAAATTCGATTCTTATTTTACTTATTTCTTCTCTGTCGTATATATCCTTTCCTTTGACTTTATACTTTTCTTTATAATCTAATTCTTCACAAGGTAAATATATTCTTGAGTAAGTTCTTCAATATATTTTCTTTCTTCAGGTATCTCAGGGTTCGTGTACTAGTGGTTCAATATATGGTTAAGAGTATGGTCCTTTTTCTTTGGTTGAGGTCCTCATGGTTTATAGAATTTAGTATTTTGGCAAGAGATTCCTTTCCACTTGCAGCGGTCACAAGTATTTTTTTGTTTAAAATAATTGCAGCATATATGTTCGTTTCTACAATTGTCACAAGATTTGGTATTTCTTTTGTTAGTTCTTGGAGTGTTTTTGTTTTTTATGTGTATGCTTTGAGCATGTAGGTTCATGGTACAGTTCTTAGTCCTTTTATAATTTTCCGTTCAATATGGTTCAGTTAGTTCAAAATTCTTTATTGTTCTAGTTCATTTGGTTTATTGATAAATAATATTAATAATACAATGTAAATGTTTATATTTTAAATAATACTAAATATGGATATATTGGATATTTAATTTTTGTAAGTGTTAATAAATATTTATATTAATTGTTCAGAATCTATTGTTGTATTTAGCATTGTGGCTTCTGAATTGTTTTGCGCGTTTCATCTCATCAGTTTCATCTTCTGATAGATCTTCAAGGTTTACATGTTCTTGAGTGTCTTTCAATTTCCTTTTTAATTTCTGGTTTTCATTTTGGAGTTCTAGGGTCGATTGTTCCAAAATTGTAATCCTTCTGGCAAGGGCCTTATTTTCTTGTGTAAGTTTGAATTGTTGTTCTGCTATTAGTTCAAATATAGTGTATAATTCTTTAATCTTTCGATTAGTATTATATTCTGGTGAAGTGAGTCTTGATCGTGGGATTTCTTTGATGCTTTCATCATCTTCTTTTTCATTTTCAAGTTCAAGATCCATTTGTTCTTCAGTCGTTCCAAGGTCTTCATATACTTTTTTACACATTTCTTTTAAGACTTCATTGTTTGATTTTCCAGGATATCTTTCTTCGAATTCTTTTTGGATATTTTAATTAATCGATTTATTAATTTCTACTATAGCTTCTTCTCTGGTTTTTCCAGAGTATTTTGCTTGAAGTTCTTTTTCTATAATGAGGTCAATTGCTTTCGCATTAATTTCTTTTTGGCAATCTTCACAATATCCTTTTTCATTTTGTTCTTTAGGCATTAAGCATTCCTTGCAGAGAGATATATGGGGCCGTTGCAGTAGAAAGGGCCCAAACTCCCCTAACAATCAAATTTGAGTTCTTTCAAGATTTGGATTAATCTTGAGGTGGGCTATACTTTTCAATTACAAATGGAAATTAGTTTGCATAATAAAAAATCAAGATATTTAAAAAAAGTTTTTAGAAGACTTGTAAGTCACGAGATTACCTGATATGATCAACCAATCAAATCGCATAATTTTTGATTGACCCGGATCAGTCCGAAAAAATAAACATGATTTTCTCAAAATTATATATTTCCGAGTTTCGGCCCTTTCTACTGCAATGGCCCCATATTTCCTTGTTTCCGTTCTTTTAAAAGTTCTTTTGCTCTTTCCATTTCTTTATGAATTTCTTCATTTGTTATTGGTCTGGTTCTGACGTCTTGATTCATTGATAAAAGTCTTGCTTCGCGCAATTCGGGGTCTTCATCTTCATCTATTAGTTCTTCATATTCTTCTGTTACTAATTTTTCATCATAATGGTCCTGTCCATATATTCTAGTAAAGTAGTTGGTTCTAATGGGTCTAGATTCTTCATCAATTTCAGGGTTATTGTGTGTATCGTTGTTATATTCATTATCTACACTTTTGAAGTCTTCGTCTTCATGGTGCCATTTGTTCATGTTTTCTTTGTATTGTGTCATGTATCTGATAATTCTTTTAATTTGTGATTCATTGATGTTATATGAAATATTTGTACTATTTCGAGTGTAATTTCTGATTCTATCATCAAGTTGTTGGTTTGTTAATCTTTCTATGATAAGATTCATATTATTAAAGATCATTTGAGCGAATTTATGTTCTTTGTTACAGAAATGCATTCCATCATGGCTTTCCATTTTTCTGGTGATATTATGTTTTTCACAGAGTCGGCAAATAGTTTTCTTGCCTTGTCCTAGTCCTGATGTAAAGTACCTTTTGCTTCTGGGGTCTTTAAAGTCTAGTGCTTCATGCATTTCAGAATAACATCCTTTACAATAGAGAGTTTTTTCAATGTAAATTACTTGTAACGACTATGGGTCTGTAAATAATCCTTTGATATAATAGAGATCTTCTTTAGCAGTTGGTCTGTTGCAGTCTTTCTACAACAGTGATGTTTATCATGTTGTTCATTGTATGTGGTCCAATTAGTATGTTCTTCTCTTCTTTGGATGATTCTTTCAGGATTGCATTCGCAAAAGAGATTTGCATTTTCTTTTAAGAGTCTAGAGGTTCTACATTGGTAGTTTTCATGTCCAGTTGTTTTACAATAGGTACAATATTTAGATGTTGACGCGGTCGTGTTGGTACTACTGTTATTGATATTGATCGGTTGATCATTCCTATTTCTTGCTTCAAGGCAGTCACGTGCTTGATGTCCTTTTTCATGGCATTTATAACATTCGTTCTCAGGACAATAACGATTAGTATGTCCATGTTGTTTACAAATGTTGCAGGTATATCCCACTTTTTTCTGTTTTTCTTTGATTTCATAAAAGGTTTCCTTTTCTTTTCCTTTGTTAAGTCCTAATTCGTTTCTAATTTCTTGGGTCATTTTTTCTTTCCAGTCATATTGAATTTCTTCAAGGGCTGATTCAATTATATTATATTTGCATTGATGTCTTTCAGGGTTTTTAACATAAAGGTCACATTTCCTGCAGTAGTAATTTCCAGTTCCTTGAGGGTTCATTTTGAATTCAGGGTTCGATTTGTAGTTCTTGTTTATTTTAGGGTTTTTTTAGTTTTTCCTGTAAGTTCAGTTTATCCTTTAAGTTGGTTCAGCAGAGTGTACTTTTATAACTTCCGATTTTTCTTTTTGTTTATTGTTGATTTGTAATAAGGGTTACTCAGTATCATATCCTTCAATAAGTTCAATGATATCTTCATATTTGTTTTGTAAACATTCAATATACGCGTTCCATAGGCGTTGTTTATTTTGTCTACGCCAAATTTGTTCAAGTAAATATTTTGGTAGGTCATCCTTATTTCAATTCCTTTTTGGTATCGTGTCTTTTAACACGCACCATGTTGCTTCAATATTATTGGTGTGATAAATTTTTAATTCGCTTGAGGTTTCATTATAATCAATCATTGTCATTCCTTGGCTGTGGTTTATTTGGTAGTGCTATATTCCTAGGCATGAGTAAATCTGGGCATAACTTTTAAACATGTCTGAGTAGATTTTCGATCCAGGGTGTACGTATTTCTGGATTAGGCTTAGTAAGGTATTAGCTGTTCGGTCCTTACAAATTTGTGCGAATATTTGTTTTTCTTTAGTTCTTTCAATTCCTCCAAATACCCATAGTTGTTCCGTTTTGTTTCGACGGTTTTTGTAAAATAGAGATTCGTCTATCTTTACAATGATATATGGTTCTCCTATTTTTGTTTCACTAATTTTTATTTCTTGGGTGATAACAGTTCTAAAGAGTTGTGTCCATCTTGTGATATTGGCGGGTGCGATATTGGTATAAATATTGAGTTGTTTACGCGTTGCTTTACTTAACCAAAAATAGCTCAATTCCATTATTTGGTTACATTTCAATTTAGCTTTTGAAAATATTGTTCCATTGAAGATTGATATTCTTTTTTAGCATTCTCTTCTTCCACAATTAAATGTATATGCTTTGTCATCAAAATTCATATTTGGGTTGTTACAGTAAATACAAGTCATAGTCCTTGGTAGTACTGATAGATCTTGTAAGTATTCCAAGCTTCTTGATTCATTTTCAATTATTTCTTTCACTTGGTACAAGGGCGGTATTGGCATTATTAGGCTTGCCATTTCAGAGATCAAATGATACTTGTTTACTCCCAAATGTTTTGTTGATTTTGAGTCCAGGTGGTGGTTCTTTTATAGGTTTTGTTTTTTTAATAATTTATATTTTTGGTTTGATTGATTCTTGGTTCTTGATTGGTCCCATATGTCTACTAAGCCAATCGGATACATTATTTGTTGATCCTTTAATATATTGTATTTCTTTGATGTTGTAATTTCCATCTATTTCTAGTTTCCAAGATTTCATCGTCTGATTTCTTGGCATCTTTCCTGCTTTAGCTACTCCTGTATTATCTGTTCATATAATGATTGGTTTATTTCCAATGTAATGTCTCCAATTCTTTAAATAGAAGTATATCACGTAAAGTTCTTTTTGTGTGGATCCCATAATCTTTGGCTTTGTGTAAGGGAATGTGATCCAAATTCTATTACTTCTTCTTCCGATTTAGTTAGGTCCTTATCTTCCTTAATTCCGTTTTCACATGCTTTTTTGGTTTTATAATATGCTAATTCGGGATTAATTTGTTTTAACACTGCGCCTATTCCATTATCTGAGGCATCTGTTTCTAAAATCAGTTGATATCCTTTCTTTGGATAGGTTAAAGCTATTGCATTGTATACTTTGTCTTTGAGTTCTTCAAATGCTTTTTGGCATTCATCAGTCCAAATAAACTTCTTATTTTTCTTTAATAAGTCATAGATTGGTGCAGCTATTATAGCAAAGTTTTTAATAAATCTTCTAAAATAATTCATAAATCCTGTAAATTTTCTAACTCCAGGTACATCTGTAGATGGTTTAAGCTTCTTGACTTCTTTTATTTTAACTTGATTCGGTGATAGTGATTTAAGATCATTATTTCTTTTTTAATAAATTCACATTTTTCTGCTTTGAGTATCATTGCCCCCTTTTTTATGTGTTCAAATACCATTTGAATATGTTTAATATGTTCTCTAATCGTGTCTGATGCAATTGTTAGGTCATCAATGTATACATATACAAATGGATAGTCTCTAAATAATTCATACATATAACGCATCATATATGCTGGTGCAGTTTTAATTCCCATAGGGCATTTGTTAAATTCGTATTTTCCTTTACCAGGAAAAAATACAGCAGTTTTATGTTGATCAGTTTTTCTTAGAGGAAACTGATAAAAAGCACTCTTAAAATCACGGTGGAAAAAATTTTATGGCTTGCGAGCTTTTGTAGCAAGACATTAATATTAGGTATTTCATATGGATCATCTTTTAGATATTTGTTTAGGTTTGAGTAATCTACTGCGGCTCTATAGCTGCTGTCAGGTTTTGGTACTATTACTAAGGGTGACATCCAAGTTGATTTGGATGGTTCAATATGTCCACTTTCTCTAAGTTCTTTGTATAATTTATCTGCTTGTTCTATTTGATCTTCAGAATATTGTCTAATTTTGTTAGCTTTTACCTTAAAAGGTATATCTTTTTAAGGTACTGTTAGGTCTAATGTTATTTCTTCGAACATTTCCTTGTTAAAGGATGTTCCTTTTTCTATTTTTCTTCTAAATATTTGAATATATCTTTCAAATATTGGTTTCATTACATGTTTATAATTTTCGTGAGTATTATTTATTAATATTTTTAATCTTTCTTTTTCTGGAATTTCTTTTTTGTCGATTTCCATTTCATACTTATGGAAATTGAATATTTCTCTCATGGTTTTTATGTTTCCAATATGTTGTTTTTCAGATATTTTTTTTGCTCTATTCGTATAATTGATTGCCCATATCTGGCGATCATTAACTATTCCAGGTTGTATACTTATTCCTTCTTTGGCAATATATATTGGTGTCGTTACTAAATAGTCTCCTTTTTTGTTTTTTTTTATTTATTTTTTTTTTTTTAATATTAAGGTGACCACTTAGGTACCCTAGCACTTTATTGATCCAAACGGGTTGGCCCGGTCAATATGACTGTGCCACATATTACATTTGTATAACGAGAGTTTAACTAGCCACACGTACAATTTTTGGTTGTCTAATTTAAGTAGTCCGCCCGAAGGTTCTACACTAGATGCCATACCTGCAACCCAGCTAGGGGATTGCCTATTTAAACTCTCTGGCTTCTACCCATGTTCAATGTTCCTCTCAATATACTCTTTCACGGGTAATTCGCTGTGAAAGTACCCTGAGGCTTTAGCCAAACACCTATTGGAGGGCATTTGCCCCTGTGGCAAACCTGGTAGAGTGATACCTGTCCCCCACAGGTATTCACCTACACTTTCGGTAACTTACGCATTCACCAAGGCAAACAACTTGCAGTCAGGAGGTTACCCAACCGCTACCATTACCTACTACTGCCCTTGTAAGGTTCACTCCAACCCCGGCACCCACCATCATTTTCCTCCGGTCCTTCACCGGTATATCCCAGACTTCCAATCCAGTTGGCCCGGAAGGGTTGATCTACCCGGCATTAGGTGCCATTATGGTTTTTCTCCCATAGAACCCAATTCCTCAACATGGGTCCTTTTCCTCCGGTGCGACTCCGGCGGCCAGGTTGGTAGACCTTGTCCCCAAGGACAACGTCCGGTTCTCCGGTTTCGGTCCAAATTTCAATTTTGGTAGCACCGTCGAAGATCAGAGCTACATCCTTACTCGGGACTTGCCAAATGGGTTTCTGTTTCTCCGGTTCCTTGGATTTGTCTGTGTAATGAGACACAATTTCGCCCGAAAGCTCCCATTCAAGATGGTTACCAAGGACTACAGGTAATGTACCCAACCAATCGACAAGACACAGTTACCGGAAAACAGGTCTCTTTTTCAAAAGCGTCGCCAGTGGGATTTGAACTCTAGACCTGCCACTTGGAGGGTGACAACTTACCAACTTCCCTAAGTCGCCACACCCTTTTTGTTTATTTTTATTGGTGTCCATGTATATGGTTTTAATATACATTCTTTTTCTGTTTTCAATGGTGTTCCTGTTCCTAGTGTTGGTATTATATGTCTTCTAATCTCATTGGGTATATGTCCTAATTCTTCGTGTATGTTTATTTTAGTTCTTTTCTTCATTTTTATTGGTTTATTTCTAATTTCTTTGATTTCTATGTTAAATAGTTCATTATTGTCATTACTCTATAATATCCAAAAGTGGTTTGGTAATCATCTTTTGGTATTGCCGGTGTACTTGGTCTTCCTGATGTAGGTCTCATAAATGGTGATTGTGAGCCTTCATCTATTCCAATTTCTAATCCTTCTTGATTATATGGTTGTTCTTTATATTGTTCATTTATTCTATTTAATTCTTCTTGTCGTTTTTGTTCTTTTTGTTCTTGCATTTGTTTATACTCTTCTCTAAGTTTTTGATCATCTCTTTCTTTGGCTTGTTGCCAAGTTTCTCTATTTCTGTTTTTATTTGTTCTTTTTTCAGTAGATATTTTTCTTCTTCTGACGAAGTCTGAGTTGTTTTGTTCACTTTCTATGTTTTTTATAGCTTGTTTCTTAATTATATTTTCTTTTAGGTCATTTTTCTTGCTTCCGAACATATAATTATATCCTTTTGCAAATATATTACTGCTTCCTTGGTTCTGATTTTCTTGAATTTCTTC
>QKWP01001620.1:28596-43869 GCA_003550325.1 Gigaspora rosea
ATCATTTCCATATATTTCGTTAAATGATGGTAATCTATCTGGTTCCCATGTATATGTTGTCCTTGTTTTTCCTTTCCAGGTTTCTGTTACTGGTATTTTTCAATATAATTGGTTATCTCCCATTTGATTGTGGGAGTTGTTGGATTATTACTACTTTCTCCAAATCCTCCTTGCTCTTCTTCTATTTGTCTATTGACTTGATTGATAGTGTCTTTTTCTTCTTCTTGGCTCCTTTTCGAGCTTGTAGTTCTAATGCTTGGTGTACTTGGTGTAGTGTAATCATAGTTTTGAGTTCTTCTGTGTTTATTATTACTAAAATCTTCGATTTCATCTAGAATTTCCTGTCTAAATGATTTTGGTATTTCTGGTGTAGATGATCTACTATGTTTTCTGTTGTAATAGTTTGGGTTTTCATCATAATTTATTGGAGTATGTAATCTTTCATTTTCCTGTTTCCAGTCTGGATTAAGACATGATGGTGTTGTTGGTCTTGAGCTTTGTACTGAGGATCTTCTTCCCCATGGTATTAAGCTTTTCCCTGTTTCATAAGCATTTCCTAATGCTTTGATTATTGGGTTCTTTTGAGGTGATGTGGTTTTTGGTATTTGGTTATTCCGTTTTGACATTTGTGATAGTCTTTCATCATCATAAATGTCATCATTATCTGTTGGTGATATGGGTATTCCTACTGCCTCATTTTCTTCCTTAAACTAAGGATCTCTTGGTATATTGTATTTATTATATGGTTGATATGTAACTCTTCCAGTTACATCTGGTTCTAATCGTATTGGTTTTACCTTTTCTCTCTGATTGGATGTCTGTTGTTGAAGCATTTTATCAATATCTTTGGCATCATACATGGTATCTGCACAAAGTATATTATAAAATTCTATCCTTTTATTATGTATTTTTTGTTTTGTTTTATCATTTTCACAGTATGTTTCTGCTTCGGCAAGTTTTGCCATTATTTCTCTTTGTTCTATTTCTTCCATACTTTTGAATTCTATTGTTTGAATTCCTAGTATTCCTTCAATATCTGTTGTATATGCTTCATGCAATTCTTCTAATTCTTTTCGATTTGCATAGAATGTTGCATTATTTGTTTTATCCATTTCTAATAGATATTTATATATATTCTCGTCTATTTTCTGCAAGTTCTGCATCATTTCCTATAGGTTTTACATCTGCAAATTTCTTTGGTTTTTCTTCAATTTGTTCCTCAGTTAACCCATCTACATATCCATATTTGTTGTTGAGCATTTCAACCCTTTCTTTAAGCTTTCTGAATGTTTTATCGATTTTCTCATCTTTTACAATGTTTCCTAAGGATATAGCTATATCTAATCTTTTTAATTTCGATCTTACTGTTTGTCCCATTAGATGTTTGTTGGTTTTAGTTTCTTCTAGTCTTTCAGGTTCTTTACCTTTTTACTTCCTTTTTTCGTTGGTAATATTTGTTAAGCGTTTCATCCATTTGTTTGAATACTTTTTCTTTATGGATTTCGTTTAATTTTTTCTTTCTTTGATTGGCAGGTCTTTCATTTTCTGCTTTAAAGGTTGTTCTTTGTAATTGTTCTGCAAGTTCGACGATGTTTTTATCTTCAAATTTGTATCCCATAGGTATTGCAGGTATATATTCTTCTCCTTGCTTTTCAAGTCTTTAGATTGTTCTTTGTCTTTTTCCTTAGACCATTCTTTTAAACGTTTATCTCCCTCTAGGAGATCGTCTGCATATTCCCTTAGTTTCATTACTTCATATATTTGTGCAATTTGATCAGACAATTCTATATTTGGTGTTTTAAGTACTACAGCATGACCTCTTTATGCTGCATTATAGCTTTAAATACGTTTTGCATTAAAGTAGCTGTTGGATCTAGTATATGCGCATGTTTATCCATTCCTCTTCCAAATATTGCTTCTTGGGAATTGTTGTTTATATGTGCTAGCATTATTTCATGTCCATACATATCCAATGTATTCTGGTATTCGTGTACACTTTTTTCTTGTCCTGCTGCCCAATAATGTTGGGTATCCCAGCAGATTGCTATTCTTTTCCTTGTTTTATTCTTGTTTCTATACCGTAGCTCTTGATCTATACTATTCAAGATATCCATGAGATCAGCCAATGATGATCCAAAGCAATTTGTACTTGCACTATTCTCTAGTAATATGCCTATGTCCAGGCCTTTTTCCTGTATCTTTTTTAGTATGTAGTTGATGTTTTCTATTACATCCTTTCTTTCTCGATCGAGTTTTGTTCCTAAATGTAGTACTGCCCATTTTATATTCATTTTTTCAGCACGTTTTAATTCTTGTAATATTCTGGTTATTTTCAATTGACTTTCTTTTCTCCATTATCATGTTTGTATAATGGATCATTTACGAATAGTCCCATGTTAAAATGTAATACCATTTTTAGTCCTATTTCTTTGTTACCTTCTGTAATATTCATGTCTTCTATCTGATCTGGTTTCCCTTCTTTTACTGAATTATTTTCATATTTGAGAAATATTTGTACTATATTAGACTGTATAATTATTCCAGTTCGTACAATTTTATTCCATTGAGAAGATTCATGTTTTTCTACTTCTCCAATGGTTACTCCTACTAATTTGTTTCTTTTTTCATTTTCTTTGACTACTTCTTTTAGTCTTTTCAATTGTTTATCATAAGCTCGTGGTAATAAATTTTGCACAAAATGTGAATTCCATTTTGGTGAGTATTTGGTTTCTACCCATTTATTTGCATTCATTGTATTTTCTTTTGTTTTTGCAATCGTTAACTGTACTTTCTTTTTATGTGGGGAGTATTTCTAGTTTTTATTTTATTGATTCGTTGATTTGTTAATGTTATGGGCTGTACCTCATTACTTTTGTCAAGACATCCTGTTTGATTTGTTTGGGTTCGTGTGAGGGTAACTTTTTTAGTTACTACTTGGTCGTCAAGTTGTTTATTTGGTTTGGGTTCGGGGTAATCTTTTTTGATTACCACGTTGGGCGCCAACGGCAGGTTTTTTTCGCTTTCGATTAAGTCACTAGTTTTTCGAGCAAGGTAACTAGCTGCACGTGATTTTAATGCATTTTGGTCTTTCACAACCTTTTGTTGGATGATATTTTTATAGTTTTGTGCTGACATATGAGACTCATCTTCTGTCCCGATATTTTTTAATTTGAGGTTCAAGGAGCGATCCGGGTTCCTGTCGTATAACTGGTGTGATAGGTTCGAATATTGTTTTGGTGTGATGTCTTGGTATGATATTGGTTTGCCTTTTATGAGTACTATTTGACTTTTTCTATCTTTAGTTATGTCATATCGTGCTTGGTCTACTTCTAACATTAATATGTAGGATTGTTCTCCTACTATTATTGCTACTTTAATAGTCATTAGATAGTTTTCTAGTTGAAATGTTACAGGTATTTTCCCATAATTTGCTATGCTAATTCCTCCTGGTGTTATTGCAGAGAATTCTGCTTCTTTTGGTATTAGATGTAAGAGGTTCCATTCTTTTGCAACATTGTATGTCATTACGCTTGAGTTTGCTCCTTCGTCAAGAAGTATTTTAATAGGTTTTCCATTCATTAGTCCTATAAATTCATATGCTTTTTTGCCTTTTTCATTTGGTATTAACCATTGTGGTTTGCTTGGAAAATGATATGTTTTGAGAAGATATTTATAGTCCGAGTCTAATTGTGCTTTTTGGTACATTTCATTTGATAACATTTCTTTGGCAGAGTATTTTTCATATTGGTTTTTAATATTTTCTTTATTAATAATTTTGTTATTAATACATTTAATTTCATTTAATGATATTTTGTTACTTTTGGTAACAGTTTTGATAGTATGGTAATACTCTTTGGTACTTAGATTATTTCTACAGCCTTTTGTTTTGGGATTTGGTTCCTGAGTACCTTGCAGGTTCCCTTTTAGAAATAATTTTTATGAATTTTATTCATATTTTGTTTGATGTTTACAGAGTTTACTCTGGTGTCTTCTTCACTTTCATAGCTTTCGTAGTCATCGTCATTTCTGATGTTATTGACTCGTTTTCCTTTGGTGTTGTTTTTGTTGTTTCGATAATTGCTTTTTTCTTTTCTTTCAGGTTTTTCTTCTCTTTTGTCTTCTTTGACATTGTTGAATCTTCTTCTTTGGTTGTTGTTATTTCTCCTGAAGTTTCCTTTGGAATTGTTTCTTCTGAAATTTCCTCGTGAGTTGTTATTTCTTCTATAATTGTTGTTTCCTTTTGAGAATTTGTTATAACTTTCTTTTGTATTATGGATCATTGGAGTTGGTCCTCTTGCAAATTTGCCTCCGTAACTATTTTTGTTACTTTCTTTACAATTTTTGGTATGATAAGGTCTTTCTCTTCCACACCATTTGCAGTATTGTACTTTGAATACAATTTGACCATTTCTTCCTCTTTCTGTTTTAATTCTATTGAAGTTATTATGTCCTTTGAGTTTTGGACAGTTTCTTTTGTAATGACCAGGTTGGTTGCATAAGTAGCATTTAAATGTAGTTTCATTTGAAGTTTGCACATTGTTAAATTTAATAGATCTTTTTGGATCTTTATAATGAGATATTTTTAGGTTTCCTGTTATCGATTTGGTTAGTCTTTCTGATAAGAATTGAGCATCTGCTGCTTTAAAGAATTCGGTTCTATTTCTTGGTTTTGGTTCCATTGATGCAATGTGTTGCATTATTTTTGGTGGCATTTTTGATAATAAGAACATATATTCTCCTCCGTAGAAGTTATTTGCCCATTGCCAGTTTGATATTTGTAGTAATTTTTTATATTTGTTGATTTGGTTTCTCATTCCATTATCATTGTTATAATCAAGATTTTTGTTAAAGTCGAAATTCCATAAGTCTTTTTGACTTGTTTGTTGTATTGAATCGACTAGGAATGCATTATCGAATACTTCTCTGAATCCTTTTTGTTCAGTTCCAGCGTGTATAGCAGGTGTACATCTTGCTGCTGCATCAGTTGCTGTTTGATCAAATGCTCCTGCATATGCATGATTTGAATCGATTGGATAATTGTTGACATCTTTCAGTGCTGCTACTAAAGCTTGGTCGTTGTTAATATCACTTCTCCAATAGCAGTTTATATTTCCAATTTCTGCATCGAATATTTCTAATGCTGTTCCTTTTAATTTTGTTCTTACGATTGCTAGTACTTGCATTATAAATTCTGTTGACCATCTTGTATGTGGTGCTGCTGCTAGTCCAGTGGTAGCTACTGTTTCATCTACTTGGGTATATCCTACTTTTGGATTTCCTGAGAATCTTCCAAATATCATAATATCTTTTATTCCGAATATTGTAAATGCATTTTCTAATTGATTTCTCCATGGTCTGTATAATTTGACGTCTCCGTCGAATTCTCCTATGTGTTCTCTGAATGCTGTTAGTTTTGGCCATCCGGGCTCTGGTCCAGGTTGTGCCATTTTTTATTGTGGTAATGGTATATGGTAGTTACACCTTGTAAATTTTAGCCAATTTTCTAGATTTCTAGATGTTCTATTAGCTAACTGCAATGCTGTAATAATTCTTGGTGTGTCTTGTAAGATCAGTACGTATAATAAATATATTGCTGTATCTTCTTCTGTTATTACAGTTCTTTTTTGAGATCTTATTGTTGCTGGTTGTCTCAGTGTTACGTGTTTTCCGTTTTTTGTTACTACAAATCTATGTTCTGTTGTTTCAGTAATGTACTCAAATTTTCCTATTCTGGTTAATCTATATTCGTGATGTTTTACGTATTCTTGTAATTTTTCTTTTTGATCGTAATTTAATGGATCTGGATATTTTTTAAAGAATTGTTGAAATACTTGTATAAAGGTATTATTTCCTTTTTCTGCTATATTCATTTATTTTCTTTTAGAAAATATTCTTTCTTTAAGTAAGGTGCTTTATCTAAGATTTCTTCTAGAAATTCTTTCGGTTCTTTAAATTTTCTTGCTTTTAATAATAGTGATGGATATCTAAATGTTGGTAAGATTCCTTGTAAGAATTGTGTTTTCAATTCCTTGTATACAAAGTATTCTGCTGCTTCGTTAGTATTGATTAGTGCTTTTCTTTTTGTTGGTGATATGTCAGTTTTAATTATAATTTGGTTTGGTTCTTCTTTTTGGACAATTATTTCTTTTATGACTTCTTTTTCAACTATAACTTCAGTTGTTTTTAAGTTATTTTCTAATATTTTAGTTACTATTCCTTGGTAAGGTGCTTTTATTATTTGTTTCTTGATTTCTTCAATCTTTTCTTTATCTAGGAGTTCATTAATTTTTCTGATATTTTCTTTCTTGACTTGTTTTATTGTGTATGATATTATTGATGCTATGTATACTATGGCTATGGTTACAATTAATAGTTGTATAGTTTGTATTAGGTATTCAAATGGTTTGTCAGATGCTGATAGTATTATGATGATGCTGTTCATCCAAGTTATAGATGCATTTATTAATGCTACGCTATTGTCAGTGGTTATGAAGTTATTTTGCTTTCTTGTTGTTTATCCACTTTTTATAATTCTGTTCTGATTTGTCTAACTTGTTCAGCAATTCTAGCGTCGTCAGCTTGTTGTTTCTGTATTTTGAATTCATTATTTTTGTTTTTAAATTGTTTAGCTTTATATATTATTGCTATTGCTGATGTGATTATTAGTGATCCTAATATTGCTAGTGTTTCAATTACATTACTATCTTGAAAGTATTGTGGTGTTTGAGTAATTGTAGGTGTTGAGGTTGGTGTTGATGTTTGAGTTATCAATGATGTTGATATTGATATGACTGTTGATAATATTGTTGATACTACTGTACTTGGTGTTATAGATATTTGTATTACTGAAATGTATCCTTAGAATATTCCTGCATTCTTTAGGTTATTTAGATTTGGTCCGTAGAGTAGTTGGTCAGTATCGTTAGCTATGATAGGTTGTCTTTTCCTTAACTTTTCTTTTGTTTCTTTTGGACTTTGATCACGTGGATTATGTATATTAATGCTAATCCTCCGAATAATATTGTGACTATGGTTATGGTTCCGTATATTTTCAATAATCGTAGTTGATTAGGATCTTTTTCAGACATTAATTATTTTCTTCGTTTAAGTATATAATTCTTTAGTTCAAGTGGTTTAAGTAGTGGTCTTGGTAGTGCCAAGTTGGGTGGTTTGTATACTTGATTTAGTCTATGTTGAACGTCTTGGTCAATTATCACTTGATGTGGTAGCCTTTGTAGGTTCACAGGTGGTCTAACGTATGGTATAGCTGGTAGATTATTAATAGGTTGTTTTGGTAAGGTAGGTGTCCTATATTGGTAATTATATTGTGGTTTCTTTTTCTTTTGTCCAAACATATATTGTTGAGTTATTTTTAGTTAACAACAGCAAGTTGAGTCAGTGTTAAGGTATTGATCTGCTCAAGGTATGGTCTTGTTGACCTTCTTTTTATAGAGTTGATGTTTACAAAAGCAGTATAGTGATACTATAAATAGTAGTGCTATGAATATAGTAATAAGTTCTATGTATAATTGTTGTGTCGCTAGTGGATTGTTGTCAAATGTTGTACAGTAAAGGGTTGTTGAGTTAGTTTCAGTCATTAGTTATTGTGAGTCATTAATTATTAATAAGCTTCTTGTATTGTTGATGGTGAATAATTATAGATATTGTTATAGTGGATATAAGTATTGCTATAAGTAGTAATGTTGTACTAATTATTAATATTATTGTTGTTAGCATCAGTTGTCCTAGATATTTCTATTATTCCAATATGTGTTTCTTTCCTTAAACAGGTGTATATCGTGAATAATATTCCAAATATTATTGTTGCTATGAGTACTATGAATGATATTAATGTTGGTATGTTGTAATGTTTAATGTCTTTTATGTCCAAATGTAGATATGTCATTCGTGGTATGAGTTTTGCAGCTATTTTTATATTTTTGTTTATAAGCTTTGTAATCTCAAATTACGTGTTGTTTATGGATATCCTTGGTAATCCGGTGGTCTAGATGTTTGGGTTGTGGCCAAACGTTGTATTTGTTGTTTCAAGATTTTTGTATTCCTTTTCTTTATACAGATTATGATTGTGATTACTATTGTTGATATGACTATTGTTACGAGTTCAGCAACAAGTGTGTTTACAGCATTTGCGTCATTAAAGTAGTTTGTTAATGGAGATTGTATTACAGTTTGAGTTGTAATTATAGTTGTTGGAGATGGTACATTTGTTGGAGTTTGAGTAACAGTTATGATTGGTACTGTGACGTTAATATTTTGAGCTTTGACTATTTGTTGTATTGCAGCTATTAATAGTATAATAGTTATTGCAGTTATATTCTTCATTAATTTGGTAATCATGATTTGTAATATGTATCGCATTCGTTCAATAGTTCAATCCTTAGTGTCCGAGTTTCCAATATGGTTGTCTTGTCAGGTGATCAGCCTAATAGTGTCAACGTAAGGTTTCGTGTTAGCCTTTACAGCTTTAGTTCAGTTGGTTGTCAGATTAGGTTAGTTGGTATCTATCCTGTAGATCTCTTGTTAACTTCACTATGTTACTTTCCCTCGTCTTGGTACTTGTATGAGTTGATTAAGCTTCAATTGTTCTATGACGATTATGCTTTTGCTTGAATAGATTTTATATAGATAGTTTCGTGCTTGTATTCCTTTTAGTTGTGCCAACAGTGGATTTTACTTTCTTTTTAGTATGCCAATTCATGGCTTCTTCTTTTCTGCTTTACTTTAATATAATCATATATTTTTTATTAAAGTTTCTCTGATTTTTTACTACTTTCTGTAGTGTATTTAATAAGTTGAGTACGGTTTTAAGTTGGAATGGTTACTTGAGGTTCGTAGGTTGGCTATACCTACTGTTTGCAGAGTTGGATAAGTTCTCTGAGGTATTACTTGGTTCGATTTCAAAGGTTGGGCTTCCTTTCGCTCTCTAAGTTTTATACAGGTTATTTATTTATCTTGTGGGTATATTCGTTTATTAGTTATAAATAGTTAATTCAGTTTTATGTAGAAGGATAATTTGTAAAGTTATTTGCACAGTAAGTTTCGTTTTTAATAAAATAATTTCTTTATTTAATAAAATAATTTGGACTTCGTTAGGTCCTTAAATAAGTTTATAATAATATGTTTGATATAATATGTGTGAAGTAATATTGTTATTGTACGTATTGTACTTAGTGTTTGATAATACACTTGCGCCTTTGTTAATACTTTGTTGAGTATTGTTTTGCACGTTGGGCTGTCATTGTGGTATGCCAATGGCTTAGTGTTTTTCTTTTGAAAGGAGAGTGGGTCAAGTTAATGATACTCTCTTTTGATAGTTTGGTAATTAATTTTTACCAGTTGGGTGCTAAATTTTATGCACGTTTGGGCGCTATAACATGTTTCTATTACAAGTATTATAATAAGAGTAATTGTATAAAGGTGTTGGGCGCCATTATGGACTTATCCCGTTAATTATAAGGGTTATGAGGTCGTCAGTTACGACTCTTTGTGTTTTGTCAAGTCAAATTAATGCTTCTAGTGTTTCAAAGGCAAAAAGCTATCGTATTTATACATTCGAGAAGTCTATAGCTAAAAGGTTTGTGCTATCTTGCTAAAAATACGTTGTAAATACTATGACTAATTGTTTTGCTATGACTAATTTTTATCATTAGTAATTATAAATAATAGTTATTGTTATACCTTGAGTATAGTTTCTAATTATGGTAACTTCGATTTGGTATAAGGTGTGTTACGTTCTGGGTGTCACATGTGTGATCGGAAAATGTCGAGGGGGTGATACCCTGTACGCGCTGTTCGGTGCGTTGACCGTTTGCAATTGTGTGACATAGTAATTTATCCGGATATCTGAGTAATTTAATAGTAACCGGGTAGAGGTTTTCCCAACGGATACAATCTCTATGCTTGGTCGGGCCAGTCGACCGGGCCTGACGCAATGAATTTTGCGATGATGCAAGGGGTTAGTCAGACGCAAGTCAGACTAAACCCTTGACGATTGATGAAACCCCTGATGCTTGACGAAACCCCTAACGCTTGACGAAAATCCTGACGCAACTTTACATTGAATCTAAGCAGATGATTTTTTATTGCCTAGCAACAGTAAGGATCGACCTAACATATGATTTTTTGACCCATTAATAATAATACTATTCTATGAACGAGATCCGCTATTTCCTTCGTAAACCAATTTCATACCCTTAATATCTTTAATTCGTACTGAGGTTTTAATAACTCGCTAGTGTTTAATTCACTCGCTGAGGGTTTCATACACTCGCTGAAAGTCTATAATCTTGTTGAGGGTAAAATCACCCAACTATGCCACAAACTATGTCAAAATAAGAAACATAAAATAATACATATATAATAAAATACTATGGTCACTGCCAATTCGTAGAACACCTATCGGATATATTCGGGTGATTGTTGCAAATCATCGGGCAATGTCGGATTGAAATGTCAAGAACAAAAAATTACTTTACATAGACTAATTTATTTCTATTATGAAAGAAATGAATAATGCCACGCAAAGTTAATTTTTCGTTTTGCATAACCTGGTGTTTCAAAATTCCGGTCGGCGGGTCGGATTTTTTTTTTTTTAAAAAAAAAAGAAAATAAATTAGCTTTGCGTGGCCTAAATTAATTTATGTCACATCTAAGGTCACGCAAAGTTAATCTCGGTTTGCATAACATGGAATCAGAAAATTTTGTTTTTTTTATCGGTAATTCCGGGAAAGTAAGGTCATCATCGGGTAACACCGGAGAAAAAATTAAATGGCAAAAAATGGAGTAATTGGCACGATAGGAATTTAAAAAAATATTTTTTTTTATGGAAATGTTGGGTCGGCGGGTTATGCAAAACGAAAAATAAATTATCTTTTGGAATTATAATGAAGGTGACTATACGCGCAAATCACATTGCGAATATATATTGCTTCTTTTATTTATAGGATAATTTTTAGCAAAGACCCACATGCAAGAACTATTAATAATGATATTAATTGATATTTTTAATAAGTTGCAGTTTTCGGCAGGCATTCTGACTGGGCCAATAAAGATTTTGTAGATAAGGCAGGTGTAAAATAAATTTCTTTATGACAAAAAGGTAATGGTGGTAAAGATATATATCGATAAGGTTTGCTTTAATTTCTGTTGACTATCACTGCTACAAATAAAATTTAAAATTAATAATCAGTAACGTCAGGTTTGAATCATAACAATAATGATAAATTTTGAAATTAATAATCAATTAGACATATTGTCTAGTCGAAGTTTATAAATTCACTAGTCAATTAGGTGTCTTGATTAATGTTTTTTTTTCACTGATTAAAGTACTAATTATAAGTCAGTAAACCACCGTCATATATCATCATAAAATATGAAAATAATGCCTTTATTTCTCACTATGGGAAATAACCAGGTAGATCACCGGTCATAAGAGGGCCCGAAAGGCCCCGTTTATAACCGGAGGGATTTACTCTTATTTGCATATACAGTTGATCCTCTATATATACATAATACACGCACACTTTCTCATTATATGCGCATTTCACATGCATTTTTCCAACTGTTTGATCGTTCTAATATAATTTATGTAACATTAAAAATCTTTAGAAAATTCTGAAATTATCTGATTTTTTGTCGGAAAACCGACTCCGTTCCGAACATTTAAAGGATTTATACGTTTTTATGCCAGAAACATAATTAGCTTGCATAACGCAGTGTATGGTTAATCGCCATATGAGATGGCGTATACAAAAGCTTGCATTTGATTGGCCGTTAAGCATCTATGATTTCACATGGTAATGCTCTGTGCTGGTGTATCCTACGTATATGAGCATGCCGGATTTTAAATTCGTGATAGCACATATCATATGATGGAGGTGAGAATGTTCCGCGTCATTTCTAAATTTACGTTGATTCTGAATTGACACTTTCTATTTTTCAATTTTCACCGATCCTGGGTTTACTAATTTATACCATTGGTTGAATACAAATCACATTTTTCATTGGTAAATCACTAATCGGGTGGCTAATAATGTAGCCATTGAACTATTGCTTTGTGGGGACACTTAAAGAAGAATGAACCCAGTGATGACCACGAATTGTGTCACCCTCAATATAATCACCTGAGAATTTTGATTGGATACTTGATTCTATATATAAAAGACCTTCTGGCTATATCAAAAAGTCTATCCCGACCCTAACCCTAACCACGAGGTAAAAATATTTTTTTTGTTAGTGGTTTTATAGATTGTTTTGATTACGTAGTCCAATGATTACATGAGAATCGGAAATTTTAGGATATGGGGTCACGTGGATTTAAGCATCATCCGATCGCAGAAGCTACGGACAGTTCTTAGGGACAGTTCAGTGGCCGGAATTAGTATTAGGGTTAGGTTTAGGGTAGGTGGATTTAGTTAATGTCACGGCGTCATCCGATTTCATAAATGTCACCTGATATTTGTTACTTTTTTGGCCAATCTAAATTATATGTGATTAAATCGAGGGTGATTCAATTCGAGATAATCACTGGGTTCACTCTTCTTGAAACTACCCGCTTTGGGGATTGTTTGTAATAATTACACATTTATTAGGCCACGCAAAGTTAATTTTTCGTTCTGCATAACCTGGTGTTTCAAAATTCCGGTCGGCGGTTGGATTTTTTTTTTTAAAAAAAAATTTATTTAGCGTGGCCTAAATTAATTCATGTTCACATCAAAGTTAATTCTTCGTTTGAATCAAAAAAATTTTTTATCGGACCTATCGGGTAATTCCGGAAACTTAAGTTCATCATCGGATGACATCGGAGAAAAAATTAAATGGCAAAAATGGAATAATTGGCACAATAGGAATTTAAAGAAAAATTATTTTGAACAATTGGGTCGGCGGGTTATGCAAAACGAAAAATTAACTTTGTGTGGCCTAATAAATAGTCTTATGCTTCATCAAAATAATCAATCATGGGATTGTTATTTATTATGAGTTTTTCCATGCGTCATTGGTTTTGTCATGCGTCATAGGTTTCGTCAGCGTCATTTCGTCAATTTGAAGTTGCCTGACGAAATGGTTTCGTCATACGTCAATGACGCAGGTTGCGTCATGCGCAGGCATCATTAACCGGCCGACCATATTATTAAAACATTTTTAGTCAATCCAAATTACCAAACACTCCTATAATATGGACTAGGTGCTGCGAAAAGGGACCAAATTAACAAAACAAAAGATCTTTGGAAAATCAATTTTTATATTGTAAATCTTATAATAACTTATAAGAAAATGCAAACTTTAAAGGGCTACACTGCAAAATTTATTAATACAACTTATGTGTTTTAAGTAAAAAATGATCCTAATATCATTCTAAATTGATTTATATAAAAAAATTACTTTTGAAAAAATTGTCAATTTGGTCCCTTTTCATAGAACCTAGCCCATAAGTATGATCTCCTAGCGGTAATATCGGTAATTTTACTGACAAATTACCATACCTCAAAAAATTCTCTACAACTTGCCCAAAAATTCTGCAAACTTACATCAATAATCTTAGTACTTTACCATTTGATAATCAGGTTGTTTGAAATTAAAGCTTCGTTTAATGTTACCCTCACTTCAAAACCTCCCCCAAAATTAAACAATTAGAGGGCTATAAAAAAACTTGCTTACCGTAAAATTTCAAATAATGACCAGTGGTGTGATTTCGGAATTTGGCCTAAATTAAGCTTAATAAGTCAAAATAGCACCCGGTAAATTTAATCATAATGCATAATAAGATAATAATGATGATCTCTAGTTATATATTTATCCATAATTAGGCTGTTTGAAATTAAAACTTTGTTTAACGTTGTTTTTTTAAAAATATTTGTAGGGAGATTAACAACTATTAAAATTAAACAAGATTCAAATGAATCTAAATTAGGTTCAAATTAACCTAAATTAGGTTCAAGTGAACCTAAATTAAGTTCAATGAATCTAAAGTAGGTTCAAATGGTTCAAATGAATTTAAAATAGGTTCAAATGAACTTAAAGTAGGTTCAAGAAACCTCGTTTAATTTTAATAGTTGTTTAATTCCCCCCTCCCCCACACAAATATTTAAAAAAATAAGGTTAAACGAAGTTTTTATTTCCAACAGCCTTATCATTAATTAATTGCGGAATCAAGTACTTAAAAATTATTTAGCGGCCCGACAAAGAAGTAAAAATAATTACCGTAATTCTAATTTTGGCCTGAATTAAGCTTAATTTAGCCTAAATCAAATTACACCCTTGCGCATTATTTCGCGCTTATACGGTTATCGGCCATTGAACCAAGAAAGATTAATTTGGATTAGTTATTGATAATCGGTTTACTGGCAATTTGTGGTTTCTAGTAAAATTAAAGCAGATAAAAGATAAAAGGTTGATTTAAAATCCTATCTTAGTCGGTCCACCGGCCCGTGAAGGCGTGGGTCGACCCTCGGCCCGCCCACCAGCCCGGCCGATGGACCGGGTCAGCCCGTATCACTGATCTTTTATAAATCTCCATTACTGTACAGTACATGCACAATCATATGAATATCTCTAATCTCAATCATATGCATTTCTATAATCTGCCTCTATGATCTTTTTCCATATAAGCCTCAATTATATAAGCCACAAATGGTGATCCTCGCTATAATAACCTAGCGTGACTTCGTCAACACATAGGACTAATAGGCTCCAGACACATAATGCAGCGCTTAACCTAGTACAGTATTATTAGGTGAAAACTTGCTAATATAATTAATATATTAATGATTATTATTAGATTAATATACATTTATCTAATAATTAGTCAAGCATGGGTGTCGATTTTGTTAAAACCTTATCTGTTATTGGCGAATATTAAAAAAACGTTCATGCACACGAAACAAATTATACAAGATAAAAATTTCTGGCAAAAATGGTGTTGAAATACCAACGAACATCCATTTTTATACATATACACGTTGGAAAGCTTGGTTCAAAATGGAGTTTTATGTGAACGGCCATTATTAACATATTCAATACTTTTTTTTTTAGAGGATATTCGAATGAAAATAACCAAAATATTTATTTTTAGTATCACTTATAAATTTCAAAAATTCTATTCAG
The DNA here is from genome assembly GCA_003550325.1 of Gigaspora rosea. NCBI lineage: Eukaryota > Fungi > Glomeromycota > Glomeromycetes > Diversisporales > Gigasporaceae > Gigaspora > Gigaspora rosea. Next base: position 43,720 of record QKWP01001620.1, read on the forward strand.
GACTATAGTTGTTAGACGAAACCTTTTTGCATGATGACGAAAGACGAAACCTAAGCCCCAAAATGACGAAACCTCAAATTCTGCTGACGAAAGACGAAACTCCCGCTAAAAAAAAAAAAAAAAAAAAAAAAAAAAAAAAAAAAAAAAAAA
>QKWP01001620.1:45108-120724 GCA_003550325.1 Gigaspora rosea
TATTGATTTAGCTAATAGGCGTAATAATTTTTTTAATTGATATCGATATACAGAAATATGTAGAATAATCCATGTATTATTGTTAATTTTCTTAATTGTGCTAATTTGCTTAATTGATAAATTACTTCTTAAGTTACTTATTAAAATTGATATAATTGTATGTTTTAAATTTTAGTTTTATATAAACATAAATGTAGGAGCCAGTGGCGCCCTTACTTACACTTGCTTCTGTTTCTCATCTTTTATTAGTTTTGTACCCTTTGCAGTTTCGTCACCTTTCGTCAGTTTCGTCACCTTTCGTCAGTTTCGTCACCTTTCGCCAGTTTCGTCACCTTTCGTCATTTCGTCATTTGAGATTTTAATTGACGAAAGACGAAACTAGGTTTCGCGTTTCGTCAGCGCGAAACCTCAAGGTTTCGCGTTTCGTCAGCGCGAAACCTCAAGGTTTCGTCTAACAACTATATTCAGGACTATATAATATGTATTAGGAAATTTCAATATTGGGGTTTAAAAAATTAAACCGATTTATAATTAAACATAGTAAAATGCTATTTAAAAAATCCTTATTTTCGAAATGCGCCACTTATTTGTATTAATCGATTGTTTATTTGTATTATACCATGACTAATTTCTTTAACATAATAAAAAATATTAGTGGTAATTAATAATCCTTAATACTATACAAATAAGGGTATATTTACGTTGTATCACCATGCTTCATTACGTATATCGATATGCAACAAACAATAGCCGCACTGATACCTACATGAAATCCAAGTTAATAAATTATACTTATATAGCAACTGCGTGATTTCAAAATTTCGTATTGATTACGAATGTACATGCCACAAATAAAAATGGCTTATCCGATAACGTTGTACCAACGTTGTACAACGTTATTGAAAGTTGTTAACATAAACAACCCCAACGAAATTGGTGTGTGCCTATCCATTATTTAAAAGTTTCACAACTTAATACATTGTAGATCAAATAAAATTTAAGGGGTATATGATGTTTCTTAGTGATATTCGTATGATAGTTTAACATTTAAAATCATTCGAAATTACCTAATATAAATAAACTCAATCTAATCATGCATATTAAAAATAAAGTTTGAACACGGCAAATTACTTGGTCCGTAGTAGAAGATTCCGTTTAGTATTCAGTGATTACTAATTTTATACATTTTAACCCAAATTTAGATAAAGAAAATAAATCTGAATATTGTAGGTCATGCATCCTCATGATCATAACAATATGTAAGAAATTTTATATAAATTCACATGTATATAACGTAGAAAAATTTTATAATTTAAATTTCTTTTCTAAAATGTCAGGACACGATTGGCAAGCTCCAGGTCCAACTGATAAAAGGTCAGCATGTCCTGCATTAAATACTTTAGCCAATCATGGATATATGTAAGTATTTAATTTAATTATTATTCGTTCAAATTTTTGGTTCTAAAATACTTTTTTTTAATAAAATAATTAATTGTTAGACCTCGAGATGGCGAAAATCTTACATCACAAATATTAATTAAAGCTCTTCAAGATGTCTACAATCTATCAGGCGCTCTTGCCGGTATGGCTACTTACAACGCTGTAGTTTCGAATGGATTATTATTTCAAAAATCATTGTATGTAAAAAAAAAAAATAATAATAATAATTTGTATTGAATAAGTTATATGTATCAAATATTCAAAATATCACTTACATTAATATATATTACTTTTTAAAGCAATTTAGAAGAAGTATCAAAACATAATGCATTAGAGCATGATGCCTCTCTAACTCGAAAAGACAAACATTTAGGAGATCCACTCAAAGTTGATCCCGAATTAGTTGATAAATTCCTTGAACTACAAGTTGATGGAAAAATTAACATTGATTCAGTAGCAAATTATCGTGAGATTCGATTAAATAATTCAAGAGAAAACAATCCTGAACTTACATATGGATTTATGCAAAAGGTCCTTTCTGCTAATGAAGGTGTAATGTTATTAAATATTTTTGGTGCTAGTACAAATGGTGAAATTGATATTGGTTTGTTGGAAACATTTTTAAAAAATGAAAAGTTACCAGAAGAATGGCGAAAACCTGAGAAAGCGGTTGCGCCTTTTGATGTTTTTGGTAAAGCTATGAATCTCATGAAAAAGTATGATGAATTAGAGAAAGAACAAAAGAAATAAATAGTTGATTTGTAGTATAAATCTAGTTTTTAATCCCCATTTTAACTTTATATGTTACATATGTTAATATGTTATTATCTACAAAATTTTATATTATCTGTTTACATATTTTTTTATATTTCATAAATTATTATTTCGTTTTTGCATTTAAATCATTTAAAGCATATATGTAATAATTATCTCATTGTTGCCAATAAATATCAATTTTAATTGTCCTCACTTTTTAGGCATTCTCAATAATTTAAACCAAAATACGCTGCTTTTATAATAAATTCAAACTATTCAACATTTAATTATGGTCATTAATGAAAAATAAAAAACACACTGAAGGTGATGGAGAAAAAAGATGAAGTAACGGTAGCGAAAGCAGCGAAAGCAGTGGATTTTCTAAAAGAGTCATCAATTTCGCACACCTTAGCCCAGACAAATCTTTTCATTGAGAATGACAAGAAAGAGAATTGGTCCTGGCAGCTGGTAAAATGGATACCCAATAATAAAAAAGACATATTCTGGAGGATGCTGCATAACGCCCTCCCATTAGGTCCTAGACTCGCTTACCTAGTCCCAGATACATCACGAGATTGTCCCTGGTGTCCAAATATGAGCAAACAGTAGAGCTTTGCCATTACGTGTCGAATAAGTAAGGAGCTGTGGAAAACGGCGTATGAGACGTAGGGTGTCCAGGATTATGCGATGCGATATTATGCGCATAATTGGCCACTTTTTCGCTTCGCATATGCTTCGCATAATTAAGAAAAAAAGGCATAAAGCACGTGAGTGAGATTTGATTGGCGGAAGAATGTGTTTTGATGAAGTGTGAATTCCGAAAACTTCCGCAAAAAAGTTCGAAATATTCCGAAAAGTGGGCATAATTGACAAAATCTAATTAAGAAAACGCATAATTCGCATCCATCGCATAATTGACCTTAGTGAAATCGCATAATTTACCTAATCGCATCGCATAATTCTGGACACCCTATTACGGACACGTAACGATCCCGTGATACTAATCTTATGGGCACGTACCAAAATAAATTACTTTTTAAATTAAAGTGATCCTGCAGGACTAAGTTAACCTTCTTTTACCCACTAATAAAACTTGTTCTCCTAGTCACTCTAAGCATAATGGTGGTGAGATTAATAAAATCTGTCCAGTAGAAACGGAGATATGGCCTTTCGGATTTTCTAAGATTATATTAGGTGTCCAGAATTATGCGATGCGATTAGGTAAATTATGCGATTTCACTAAGGTCAATTATGCGATGGATGCGAATTATGCGTTTTCTTAATTAGATTTTGTCAATTATGCCCACTTTTCGGAATATTTCGAACTTTTTTGCGGAAGTTTTCGGAATTCACACTTCATCAAAACACATTCTTCCGCCAATCAAATCTCACTCACGTGCTTTATGCCTTTTTTTCTTAATTATGCGAAGCATATGCGAAGCGAAAAAGTGGCCAATTATGCGCATAATATCGCATCGCATAATCCTGGACACCCTAGTCCGTAAGCAAAAATTCACGTGATCGGTACGTGTCCGTTGCGATCATTTTTGATCCTGAATTTTAATTGGTTGATGTACGTCAGAAAATCATGTGACAGTAAAATCGATCCGCGTTGTTGCATATCATAATGACAAATGACTTTGGATGACATGGTCATTGGTCGCGAGTCATGTTTAAATACTCAAATTAAATTACCAAATGACCAGGTCATTTTGAGGGCATTTTGGGTCATTTGAAAAACAGGAAATGACCTGATCATTTACCATCCCTGGCAAAGCCCTATGAAAACTCGATACACGGGAATGCATGTAAAAATACGAAATTGTATGCGGGTAAGCACGGGTTTCATAATCACTGCACGGAAACTGCACGGAAACTGATCATCCAAAAAATTTAATACACGTTATCACACGAAATATTGAAATCCGTGCACTATCGTGCATAGTATTATAACCATTTATTGACGTGTATTAATCTTAATGATCACATAATTTCCGTGCACTAACGTGACAATCGTTAAGATTCTTAACGATCATAAATTTCGTGCACTAACGTGCACAATCGTTAAGATTCTTAACGATCATAATTTTCGTGCACTGACATGCATAATCGTTAAGATTCTTAACGATCATAATCATAATTTTCGTGCTTTGACGTGCACAATCGTTAAGATTCTTAACGAAAGTTTCAGTTCACTGACGTAACGATCATCACAATCGTTAAGGTTCTTAACGATCATTTCTGTACAAAATGTATGATCATCACAATCGTTAAGACTCCTTAACGATCATAATTTCAGTGCATTAATATCGTGATCGTCACAATCGTTAAGATTCTTAACGATCATAATTTTTGTGCATGATATCACAATTGTCACAATTGTTAAGATCCTTAACGATCATAATTTCATGTACTAACATGATGATCATTAAGATCCTTAACGATCATAATTCCGTGCATTAACGTGATGATCGTTAAGATTCTTAATGATTATAAATTCCGTGCATTGACGCGCACAAAAACATTTATTTTGTTGTTTTTTTTTTTTTTTTTTTTTTTTGCACTTATCAATAATAATTTCCGTGCATTGACGCGCACAAATTACATTTGATTTGTAAGCAAATAAATATTGCTTTTTTTTTTTTTTTTTTACTCTTATCATTTTTATCATCTTATATTTTTTTATAATTTTTTTTTTTTACAACTCATTAATTTTTATATAATTTTTTTTAGTTATTGTCATTGTTTAAACCATCCTTTAGAGTTATTGCCTTGGAAGCTACTCTTTTGGAATCACTATCATTTTTGGTGTATGTTTTTCATCATTTTTGGTGGTATCGCAGCTTTATTTTTTTTTACTATTATTTTTTTCTTTTATTTTTTATCTCTCTGTATATTATTGCATTTTAGCCTCTCCCTTGAGTTACTGCCATTGGAGTTGCCACAATCGGAGTTGTCCCTATTGGAGTTATTTCTAGAGTAGTCATTTCGATTTTTTTTTAAACCTTTCATTTTGGTACTATTACTTTGTTTTTTTAACGATATTATTAGTTGCTGGGTTATTTTTAAAGTCGGTAGTTTTAGTAATTAGAAGTATTTTCTTATTCGCATGTAAATTATTAAATTAAACTATTTGTATTATAAAATTTAATTAATAAAATAATTAAATAATTAAGTTATTTAATAAAATACAAAATTTAGTTAATAAAACTTATAAAATTTAGTTAATAAAATAATAAAATTTAGTTAATAAAATAATGCATATACGATATATGTTATTATGTATATATGTATGGACATATGCTTTATATGTTACCTGCACGTAAATATGCACGAGACAATGCACGAGAAAACACATAAAATTGCACGTAAGTACGTGCAGCGTTGCACGGAATCCGCGCCCTTTTACGTGCCATGAACTTGCTTTCCTGTGCATTGTCCCGTGTATATTTACGTGCAGGTTTGTGTGGTCACGTATTCAAACTTTTCCGTGTATTTCAGTATTATTCCGTGCTGTAATTTCTCATAGGGAAGACATCCCGAAAGACATGCTATAATTATTGCGATGGGAGTCGCTGTAGGAGTGCAAGCCGGTGGTTTCCGCTTTGCCGAAGGCAAGCCGGCTGTGAGCAGAGAATACATGAGAGATGCAGGCGGAGAAATGGTAGGATTACTTGGTCATCCAGAGGATGGGTTGCTTCCGTTCGTGTTATTTATTTTCGGGCTTAAGGCTATGCTTCATTTGGCGCTGTTGGCATATGTCATAGCATTACTTGCATATGATTTTTGCCTACAGTTTCCTTTTGCGAATTTATGACCCCGACAAAAATCACGTTTCACAACATATCACTATTCTTGTTTGGTGTAAGCCCTATTTATACGTACGTACAGTACATACGTAGCAAGAAAATTTTTTTGACCATATAATTTTTACCCTTATCGTAATTGTATAAACGGTTATGGAATTCTTTACAAAACTTTCTAGTGATTTAACAAATCTACTTGAAAATGGTGAAGATTATAATGTATTAATTGAAGTTGGTCAAATGCCAAACCGTCAAATATTTAAAGCACATTCGATAATTTTGAACTCTCGATGTTTTTATCTTCGCGAAAAGATATCTAAAATATTTTATAATAAGAAGAATAAAAAGAACATTAAAAAAATCAGCTTTCCAAATATTTCTATTATCATTTTTGAAATTATTATTAAGTATGTATTACGGTATTATTATAAAATTTATAAGATTAAGACTTAAAACGTTTTTTTTTCAACTCAAATAGATATATTTATAGTGGCATCGTCTTATTCAATAAAGTTGATGGGTCTACAATCCTTGATCTTCTAACTATTGCTAATGAATTTGGCCTTGATGAATTGGGAAATGCAGCACAAATACAATTGGTTGAGAAACATGCATCATGGATACGTCTAAATTTTACTAAAGTTTATAGAATAAGTTTTGAAAATGACAATTTTAAAGATTTACAAAAATTCTGTAATGACATTATTGCCAAGCATCCAAGCATTATTTTCGATTCTGAAGATTTTGTGAATATTTCAGAAAATGCTTTAATCTCTCTTTTAAAGCTTGACAACTTGAATATGGATGAAGGAAAAATTTGGGATCAAGTTATTAAATGAGGAATTACTCAAAATCCTGACCTTGATTCTAATATTGCACAATGGTCTAATACAAATTTTTTAACTTTAAAAACTACTATCAAAAATTGTATGCCCATATCAGATACTTTCAAATTACGGGTGAAGATGTTATGGATAAACTATATCCGTATCAGCAAATCTTTGAACCTAATTTGTGGAAAGACATTATGTCAAAATTAGCAGCTCCAAATAGAGCCATTACTTCAATTATTTTACCTCCTCGTATTGTCTCTAATACCGCATTGCCTTCAAGAAATAGTGCAGTATCAAGTGGGAACAAAGCTCCTGCAACATCAAGTGAAATTAATACATTAAATTTAAATCTCTCAACACAAAGTGAAAATATTGAGAATATGAGAGTTGAAGCAAGTGAATATTTTAAACAAAGCAAATTTATCAAAGCAGCGGAGCTTTTCGAAAAAATTCTCGAAGACAGCCGACATAGCTCTAAAGATCAAGAAAATGCTTCAAAATGGGATCTTTTTTATAACGTATTTAGTTTGGATACAATAAACGAATTAGCAAAGGTAATTTGTAAGAACACAGCGCTGACTTCTTTGAATCTTTGTAAAAATAAGCTTGGTCCTGAAGCAGGAAAGGTATTAGCAGATGCTCTTTGCAAAAACACTAAGCTAACACATTTGGAGCTCGGTACGAACAATCTTGGATCAGAAGGAGGAAAATCATTTGCAGATACACTTTGCAAGAACACCGCGCTGATTCATCTGAACCTTAATTCTAATTTACTTGGATTAAAAGGATTAGAATCATTAGCAGATGCACTTTACAAGAACACCACTCTGACTTCTTTGATACTTTCAAAGAATGAGCTTGGATCAGAAGGAGGAAAATTATTAGCAGGTGCACTTTACAAGAATACCACGCTAACATATTTGAACCTCCTTGGTAATGATCTTAGGGCCGAAGGAGGAAAAGCATTGGCAGATGCACTTTGCAAGAACAACACGCTGACTTCTTTGGATCTTCGATTTAATAAACTTGGACCAAAAGGAGGAAAAGCATTAGCAGATGCTCTTTGCAAGAATTCTACGCTAACTTTGTTGAATCTTGGTTTTAATGAACTTGGATCAGAAGGAGTAAAAGCATTAGCCAATGCACTTTGCAAGAACTCCACCCTGACTTCTTTGCTTCTTGAACAGAATAATCTTAGATTAGAAGTAGGAGAAGCATTAGCTGATGCACTTTGTAAGAACTCTGTGCTGACTTCTTTGGACCTTAGTAGAAATTTTCTTGGACCAAAAGGAGGAAAAATATTAGCAAATGCACTTTGCAAGAACTCAATACTAACTTCTTTGAATCTCGAAAACAATGATCTCGGATCAGAAGGAGGAAAAATATTAGCAGATGCGCTTTGCAAGAATTCCACGTTAACTTCTTTGAATCTTGGTTATAATAATCTTGGGTCAGAAGGAGGAAAAGCGTTAGCAGATGCACTTTGTAAAAACACTTCACTGACTTCTTTGGACCTTAGTGATAGCAATTTGTGACCCGAGGGTGGAAAATCATTAGCATATGCAGTTTGCAAGAACACCACTCTGACTTCTTTGAACCTTTATCTTAGCAATGTGGGACCCGAAGGAGGAAAATCATTAGCAGATGCACTTTACAAGAACAGCTCGCTAACTTCTTTGGGTCTCTATGGTAACAATCTTGAATTCGAAGGAGGAAGAGCATTGGCGAATGCACTTTGCAACAACAACACACTGACTTCTTTGGAACTCAGTTCGAATAGACTTGGACCAGAGGGAGGAAAAGCATTAGCTGATGCACTTTGCAAGAATAATACACTGAAAGATTTAAGTCTTTCAGATTGTGGTTTTGGTTCAGAGGGAGGAATAGCATTAGCAAATGCACTTTGCAAGAACATCACGCTGACTTCTTTGGATCTTTCAGAAAATGTTCTTAAATCAAAGGAGGAAAGGCATTAGCGAATGCGCTTTGCAAGAACACTACGCTAACATGCCTAAACATTCGGGATAGTTTTATAGATTTCGAATTAAAATCAAATAATCAAAATATCGAAATACTACAACGCAGTCTAGATTTTTATTTTAATTTTTAAATTTATTATCTGTTACCACTGTAATCTGATTTTTATAAAGCAAATAAATATAAATTAAATAATTATTAAATATCCGATACAAAGTAAATTTATATATTATGTCTGTTAAAAGATATAAATATTAAATAGGGAGGAGGGATAGAGTGGGAGAGCTAAAAAAGAACATACAGTCATCCCTCTCTATAATCACCAAGTCCGTCGCACTCTATTTTGGTGATTGTAAAGAGGTGTGACTATAAATAAAATACCTCACCCTATAAAAAAAGTGGTCCGGGGTGTGTACGGGTTGTGTCTGGAATCCACGGAATGGCACGGTCGGAGTGGTACGTATAGAGCTGTTGACGGAATATCACGGTAAAAAGTGGTACGGGGGAGGTGGCACGTTATGACACGTCATACGTAATGGCACCTTCATTTCACGGAATGATACGTGTCGAAAGTGGTACGTGTTGGCTCGTTTCACGAAGAGCGAAAGATCAATATACGATTTTTTTAAAAAAAATTGCGATATCTCATAATTTCACTAATGAAGCTGCTCTGGGTGTCTTAACAAAAAAAATGCCTTGCAAAATTTTGATACATGAGCAGTGTTAGTTTGTTTATATTGTATCAATTGTTGATATAAATTTATGTAATCTACTTGTATGTATATTTTTTTTATCACGCGTTAATTCACGTTAATTACCTGGCCAAATCCCGTGCCATTTGGACTTGTAAAGTGTTGCAAAACCCGAGCCATTAACGGTCCATTTTGTACGGGCATACGGTCCACCACGGGCCAAAAATCCGTGCCAATCCAAGCCTCCTACGTACCAAATACGGGTTTAATCCGTGCCACCAAAACCCGTGCCTTTACTCAGCCAACCCGTACCTTTACGGTCCATTTTTCTTATAGGGTCATTATGGTCATCTATAGGCGAAATGTGGCGTGCTTCCATCTAAAACATTTTTTTACTAAGTTAATGATACATGCCCACTAATTGAAAGTTGTAGAGCTCGTAGAGACGCATCTAACGGTGGTTAGATCATCCAAATCGACCCAGTGGATGGCGAGATATCGTCGAAAAACGATTGGCCGAATATATAAAATCTCTATGTAAACAATATTTGTTACATAAGAGATTTTATATAGTCGGCCAATCGTTTTTCGACGATATCTCACCATCCACTGGGTCGATTTGGATGATCTAACCACCGTTAGATGCGTCTCTACGAACACTACAACTTTTAATTAGTGGGCATGTATTGTTAACTTATTAAGAAAAATAGTTTTAGATGGAAGAACTCCGCATTTCGCCTATAGTAATTTTCATATGTAATCTCCGTCACGGATTTTTATATAGTCGGCCGATCGTTTTTCGACGATAACTCGCCATCCACTGGGCCGATTTGGATGATCTAACCACCGATAGATGCGTCTCGACGAGCTCTACAACTTTCAATTAGTGGACATGTATTGTTAACTTAGTAAGGAAAAAAGTTTAGATGGAAGCACTCTACATTTCGCCTATAGGATCACTCTCTAGTTGACAGGCGGATTATCAATTAATAGATAATTTTTTTTTTTAAAACCCGGCTTTCTCAGAGTCCGAGGACGTCATATGACGCACTTTATTAACAAACTAATAATAAATAGTACAAACTTTCTAACACACAGATGAAAAAGTGTAAAAAGGTACCCCTTTATAGAACATGTCATTTCAATAAGCTTTTTCCTTGTCTTTTACTTTCTACACGCTAACACTACTTGTACTTCTTTCTTAATCATATGCTTCCAAATAGAACCAAGTGCCGGTTCCGGTAGGGAGCTGCGCCCCCACCTCTTATTCGCGAGCCAAAACCAGAGCTCATAAATTATTAAGCTATGTAACCATACCATAACCGTGTGAGGTTGAAGGCCCCTTGTGTTACTTGCTGTTATTATTTCTTCCGTAGATGTCAGCTTGGGTAAGTCACATGAAAATTCAAACGTTTCATATGCTGTTTTCCACAATTCTTTACTTATTCGACATGTAATGGCAAAGTGCTCTATTGTTTGCTCCATATTTGGACACCAAGGACAGTCTCGAGGTGTATCTGGAGCTAGGTAAGCAAGTCTGGGACCTCACGGGAGAGCGTTATGCAGCATCCTCCAGAATATGTCCTTTTTATTATTAGGAATCCATTTAACCAACTGCCAAGACCAGTTTTCTTTCTTGTCACTCTCACTAAAAAGATTTGCCTGGGATAACATATGCGAGATTAATACTTCTTTTAAAAACTCTACTGCTTTCGCTACCGTTACTTCGTCACCTTTTTTTTCCATCACCTTCAGTGACTGGAGTTCCCATGGCCAATCTCCCATGTTTGGTGTGATTGACCCTCTTAATCTTTTCCATGCCATTAAGAACGACCTCCAATCCTCCGGCCATCCTTTTAGTTTAATTGTAGAAGTGAGAGAATTTCTGTGACTGTTTTTCTCCATTTGTTAAATAGAGCTAGCCTAATTCTTTCCCTTTCACTCTTCGCCCAAAAAGTGTGACTCGTCAACAATTTCAGCCAGACAGTACAAAGCCTAGCATCCAGCATATCCGCGATTACTGGAGCATTCAACCCATTGTGTTCGAGCTTTTGTTAATATATAGAGTACCTGGGTAGTAATTTCAACTTGTTCTTGACCCAGTCAGCAATGATATCGTTTATGCCATTGATTTGTTTCCTATTGGGGGTTGAATGTACGCCGCATACCAGACTTTAGCTAAAAGTACTGACTTTGCCACTAAAATTCGACCCCTGAATGACAGATTTCTTTTTTCATTAGATCTGCATGCTTTTTAATTTTAGTTGTGATCTTCTTCCATAGTTTCTTCCTTGAAAATCCTCCTTTATCTACTTCGAACCCTAAAATCCTGATCGAGCCATTCTCTTTTATCTTGGCAAAGTTTTCTTCCCTCGGGAGGTTAGTATTTCGCGCACTAACATTTAATGGTACCAGTTTTGACTTCTCTTTGTTTATAAGCGCATTAGCTGCACCTTCGTAGCTTCGCAGCAAACTCGTAAAAGCGGACCAATCCTGCGGCGCACCAATTCCCACCATCAAGTCGTCGGCATACGTGGAAAGTTCGAATCTCAGCCCATTCATGGGCACCCCTAGCAATTCTTCTTTCAATTTCTTCAAAAGTGGCTCAAAAGCTAATATATACAAGAGTGGAGCGAGGGGGTCGCCCTGCCTCACTCCTCTCTCTACTTTAAATGGAGCTGACAACAAACTGGCGTTGTAGATGTGAGCTGTTAAATTTGCAAATAAATTCTCCACGCTTAATAAACCTCTTATCGAACTCCATTTTCCTGAGGACTGTCACTAGATACTCGTAGTTAAGCCTATCAAAAGCCTTCTTTTGGTCCAAGAAGACTATCCATGCTGGGATCTCTTGGCACCTATTGCCTCGCATTGTTGTGATTATGTTCAAAGCTGCGTCGACGATGAACCTTCCTTTAACGAACCCTGTTGATGGTCCTCGATTACTTCACCACACAAAGAGTTTAGTCTATTTGCTACACTTTAGAGAATATTTTTGCATCTGCATTAATCAAAGAGATAGGTCACCAGTTTCCAATATCGTAAAGATCTTCCTCTTTTTTTGGTATCAAAGTGACTATACTTTTCCTCCAGGATTCAGGTATTACCCCCGCCTCCAGGGCATTATTAAAAATTACCTTCAAGATAGGCGTAACTTCCTCTAAAAAAGTTTTATAAAATTCGTATGATAGCCTGTTCGGGCCCGGGGACTTATTACCTGGCAGACTATTAATCGCCTGCACAATCTCCTCTGCCGATATTTCCTTAATGAGAAAAGAGTTCTGTTTACGGGAAATCGATGGGAGATTACTAGTAAACGCTTCAACTTCACTCGAGTTAACCAACTCAGCCCTATATACCGATTCAAAGTACCCCTTTATATACTCCAGTGAACCCAATGGATCATTAATTGATTGGGCCTCCGGGTTACTGATCTTTGATGTTGCATCCGCGGTGTGTCTCTGTTTGAACCTATCATAGAAGTACTTGGTCGACTTCTCACCTTCCTCTATTCACTTTACTTTTGATCTTGTCTGCCATTTATTCGAGAGTATACTAAGTTCCTCCTGAAGATCCGTCTCTAGTTAAGTGATAATTATATTTAGATCCACCAGGCTCGGGTTTCTTGCTAGACTGATCTTTAGTTCATTAATCTGTTTGTTTATTTTCTTGATCTGTTTCTCAGGAGCTGGCGGCGGTTAAAGGCCTGAATTATCGACTTAATTTTAACTTTACAAAAGTCCCAGTCAGTACTGTCCTCATACTCCTTAAGTTCTTGTGAGATTTCTTGTACGATTTTCGGGTCCTTTAACGATCTAGGGTTAATTTTCCAAAGTGAAGGACTGGATGTATCTTCTGCCCTAAACAAAGTACAATGAACCAAAGAGTGGTCCGAATTCCCGAACAAGGTATCCACCTTTTTGCAGAGCTAAATGTGTTCGTCATCCAAAAAAATGTAGTCAAGTCTAGTGGACATCATCCCCCCATTTTTAACCTTTTGCGAATAAGTAAAAAAGGGCCTAATCCAGCATGCGTTTGCTGTATCTGAGAAACCTTCTAATAATTCTTTAAGTTTACTTCTAGAGGAGTCATGCTGGGGCGGAGCCTGGCTGATTCTGTTTATTACTGGGTTCAGGTTAGTATTAAAGAGCCCGCAATTATTTTGATCGCGTTCCCATTTTTAACCGGAGCCCAATTATCTAAAAAGACCAATCTTTCATTTAAACTCGGTGGTGCATACATGTTACTAACTTGAAATAAGAAATGCTTATAAAAAAATTTTGCTGAAATAACCCGTCTGTCATGCGTGATCTTTTCGTCTTCGAACTTGATCCTCTTATTCCCTGCCAAAATTGCCGTCTTTGACGAGCAAATCGAGTCAAAGTACCATTGCTGTTTTAGAAATTTTTGGATTGATATATTCTTTAAATTCGTTTCTTGGATCATTATGATATCTAGTTTATAAGATTTTAGGAGCATGAGTGTTTTCTGACTTTTAAACCTATTATTTAAACCTTTGACATTTAAAGTTACAATTGAAATTAAATGTTTATTATATAAACTATGGGCTTGTCCCTAACGCTTCGAATCCACCTTCCACATTTTCTTCTTATTATTCTTAACCAGTGTGAAGCTGTCATCACTATGATCAATACTGGCCGACGGTTGAGAGCTATCAACCTCGTGACCTGGAGTGTTTACTACGCTAGGCCGTTTTTTCCTTGTGAGAATCGTTTCATTCTGAATCCCTTCTGAGATTAATAGTCGAGTATCCATCTTCCCTTTTTCTTTTTCAACCTGCTCCACCCCGATCTCTTCCACTTGTTTTGAGTCTTCAACTGTTACTTGATCATGAAGCTCCATTTCTATATCCGGATCGTTCACTACTGATTCCACTTGGTCAAGGTCCACTGCAACAATTTCCTGTAAAACTTTTTGTTCATCTTCTTGTTGTGATTGTACCATATCTGCAGAGGCTAATAGAGCGGCATGTCTTAGTTTATTTTCTTTGTATTCTCTATAGTCTTGTTTTAGTCTTCTTGCCGTATTCCACTGCTGACAGTCTTTCTTTATATGCCCTTCCCCATCACAAAAGTAGCAAAGCTTCGGGGCTTCCTTCCACTCCATGACTACTTTTTGATCCATAATATCAATGTACCTTGGAATTCTTTGAACCAGATCCTCGTTGTTCGTTACATCAAAGACTACTACCCACTGATCTGACTGTATTGGTGTCCCTTCATATAGAAGCGGTTTAATGGCTAAGATTGTGCCTATATTCTCAAAAACTTCTTTTATCTCCTCTGAGATTTTCTTTTTTCCTGCGATCGGAACCCTCTTTAGTTTAACTGTTAAAATTTCTTTGTTTGATCTAGTAGAGATGAATCTATAGAAGGTCTGTTGGAACATTTCTATTCCTTCCTTAGCATATTTTTCCATGCGCTTACTGTCTACGAATATAAGTTCAATATATGAGCAAACACCTCTAACGAAGTGTGGTTTGGCTCCAATGAAGTCTGCCCCGATTTTGCTATATAGTATCAAGATTATGTTGTTGGTGGAAATATTGATTAAACTGTGGATTTCAAAGATTAAAACATTACTGTTTTTCGTATTTATGTTTGCCCGAGGCGAAAAAGAGGAGTATGTGGCTTTCCCTTTCGTATCTTCTAAAAAGACTAGTCCAAGGTTTCTTTTTTGGATATGTTTCCAACTTTTTTTCTAATGGTTTTAAATTATTGTCAGTTGCGCCAACCTGCAGGTCAGCTGCTAAATGATCATCTGATATTTTTTCGTCGAAGTTGCTAGAACTTTCCGCCAACGAAGCCGGCGCATTTTCCTTGACTGAGCTTTTAGTTTCCAATGCGTCTGGCATAGAACTTCTCAGGTTTTCTTCTGCTTTTTCACGCTCCCAAAGCTCTATCCAGTCTGAAGAAGTTGAGACTTTTGAAATGGTTCCGGACTCGTCTACTCCTAGTGTTTGTATATCTTTCTGCAAATGACTGGGATTAGCACCCTGAGGACTCAAATCCTGTAACTTTCCATTTTCCTTGGTCTTTCCTCTGAGTCTTCTTCCTGAATAAATTTACGCTTCCTGAGGGCAGGGGCACCCGCCCTTGATACTGGTTTGTGTGCGCTTTTAGGTCTTCTAAAACTAGGTATAGTGAAAATTCCGAGTCACCCGGCACGAGTACAGAGCAGAGTGACTTGTCGAATCCCCCTTAATAGATAATTTAAATATACGTGAATATGAAAATTGGCCAATCAGATTGTATAATCCATATTTAGTTAAAAATTGGTAAGTATAATGAGGGTTTTTTATTAATAAAATAGTTAATAAATCAAAATTTCATGGAGATAGTGATTATAAGCGATTTGTGACTATAATGAGGTTTTTTTACTATGTTTGAGTCTGTCGCACAAAATCAGGTGCTTAAATAGAGGTGTTACTATATGGGATGTGACTATAGGGAGGTCTGACTGTATTATCTCTTGTAAATCATGCAATTAAAATGAAATTATTAAATGGTAAATACTCAAACTTGAATCATTCATTTTTTAAATGATTAGATGAATAAATGCGCTTTATACTAAAACTTGATGATTAAGACCAAATTCAAATTCTATGGTGTTCTCTAGTGACTAAGACGAATTCCTGTGATTAGCTGTTTTTAAAAATAATTCTGCTGTTTTCTAATATAATTAATTATTTTTTTAATATAAATTTTATTATTATATAAAAAATGTTTTAATATTTTATATATAAAAATATTTTATTAATAAAATTTAACAATAAAAGTAAGCTAACTTTAAAAGCTTATATCTCAACAACTATCTCATTGATTCTAATTAATATTTTTTTTATTTATTTACTAAAAACTAATATTATAATATATCTGTTTTTTAGATTTATATATTTAAAACCTATTAAAATAATTAAACATTCTCCAAACTTTCTGAAGGCCCCACGTATAATAATAAGCCAGACTTTTCTAAAATTTGTACTATAGTCGATGTATTAATTTGGACATCAGCTATTCTAATATTTCAACAGATTCGGATGGTCACAATACCTAATACGAAATGTTGCTATGTCTTTACAATTTTCAGTCCCTCGAATTCTGAAATAAAAGCACTATATTCTAACTTACTGTAATGAGTTAGTTTGTCTCTCTAAAGCTAAAATGGTATCTCCGTTGAATTCAATAGAAATATCTTCAATTAAATTAATTTTCTTTACTGTTAGATTGTTCTTGTGACTTAATCATACATATAAGATTATGAAATAATTGTGGCTCATAAAATTTTCCAAGTTTCAAAACATTAAGTACTGTAGTATTTTTTGGCAAAGCTTTTAAAAATGTAGTAGTAATACTTTCGCTTGATATTATAAAATAAATCTTGGAGTCGCGAAAAAAGTAGCTCATTTTGTTCTAATAAGTAAGCAATTTAATTAATAAGTAAGGTCATTCTTCGATGAAATATCAAGCTCGTGATCTGTCAATTTTCTAAATTTACCTTCTAAACGAGATAGGTTACGAAACTAGCATATCAAATAGTGTTTTGGAAAGTCTACATTAATTCTATCGTCGAGAGATGGAAAATAATTAGAAGTGAATAAAGGCTTTCGATCGAATAAAATGCTTTTGGCAAAGAAAAAGAATTGACATTTTGAATCAATATCGGTTCACAAGCGCGCACGTGTATAAAAGAATTAATTTTATTATTTAAATTATTTTGTTTTGAATTAGTGAGAAAGAACGGGTTCGAAAATGGCTTATAAATAGTACGGCTGCGTTTTGTTTTTTTTTTTTTTAGCGTTTAACCTTTAACCTTATTCTCATTTTTTTGAACAATAAATATTTACTGTATATAAAAACATGTGATGCCGTGCAGACCATACAATCACTTGTGACATGTAAAAAAATAATGACACGTTACGAAAATTACATATGAAAGTTCGAAAATGCTGCAATAGTCAAAAAAAAAATACTGTATCGCTGTTAAAGATTTCAGATGATAAAGAATGTCATAATAGAATGGATAATGATCAACATTTGAAAACGTCCTTGCTTTACATGACAAGTTCAGCATAGGCATCAAAAAGTTGAAGAAAATCATACTTACCACATTCCATGTTAAACACGAAACATGATCGTCATTGTTTTGCAATTTAGGTTTATTTTTGAATTGATTACGTCATTCTTAAATTTTTACCTATTTAGGAATAACTTAATTTAATTAAATTATATAAACTCTATTATACTACGAAATTTAATAAAATAAATTAGAACTCAGAATTATTCAACTTTTATTATGCTACAAATAGATTGCGTTTATATATGTTATACTAATTACATTAATTCATATAAAACGAAAAAAAAAAATAAATAAATAAGCGAATGTTATTTTTTTCATTATTAATTTCTTAATATGGAATTATACAACTTTCTGGTTCGTAAAATCTTTAATAAAAAATAGAATGTTTATTCATCTATGGAAAAATAAAGTTCTTTAATGGATCGAAATAATTATACTGTAATTAATGTTTAGCTGTAGCATTTAAAAATCCAAGCGAATCACATAACCAAATTTTAAATATTGAATAACTATAATTTATGTTCAACAATAAGCCAATTGAAAATAACCTAGGGACGCAAACTTATTTTATTAAAAGTTTTATAGTTTGTGCTACACCAAAGTAATGAAGCATTAGGGTGTGTAATAGGCTATTAAAATCAAACATAGGCAGGGTTATTAATGAATTGCGGATTTTTATAGGCATCGATGCACACATATTATAAAATTATGTTAGAATAAATAACTAAATAGAATACTATTTATTTTTTTTTTTTAATAAAAAAAAATTGAAACTCAATACTAGCTCTACACTACACTGAAATAGAGCTATGTATTTTTTTAATTTTTAATATTTTTATTAAAAAATATTTAGAGCGCTGATGATTAATGCTTTATTTCGATTATTTTAAAAAAAAAATTAAAAAATATCGTGTAAATTAAAAAAAAAATAGCATATTATTTGATTAATTATTTATTTCAATAAATGTAATTTTTTATCCGAACCCGACTTATAAATTTTTAAAAAGTGTCCACAATAATATGGTAGGCCACTGTAATAAATTACTTCTTTTGGAACCTACTACTCCTCTTTTTCTTGCAAAGTGTAATATAAATTTTACTTGAATTAACATCCGAATTGATGATTTCAATAATTTCCAGGTCTAATGTGCATTTAAAACACTCTATTCATAAATTTATTCATAAATGGCATCATCAAATACCGTTGCAAGATAAAACAATACTACATGCAAATCTTTTTAATTGCACTAAAATTTTATCATTAAAAAAAGGCATAAGCATAGTAAGAAAAAACTTTCACTAAGTTTTTGTCTTGACTAGCATAGCACAAATTATAAAAATTTTTTGGTAATTTTCAATTGGCTTAATTGTTAAATATAAAGAATTTAAAATTATGAGATATCCCAATCTTTAAAATTTGGTTATGTAATTCGCTTGGGTTTTTAAGTACAGTTAAACAATAATTATATTACGACTAGGGTTGGGGGCACAGGGGCATGGGCATGCCCCGGAAGGCATGCCCCTAGGTCATGCCTATGGGCATGCCAAAAAGCAAAAGGCATGCCCATGATAAGTCATATGATACAAACGGTCAATTCTATTGGCCAAATATCAAACATTCTATAATAGCAATTTTTTTATTTTTTATTCATATATCTAATCATTCTATATTAAATATATCTTCTAGATAATTATTCTTATAGTTAATAATCACTATACAAGATTTTAAATATGATCTAAAGATATTAAAATTTGTGCACATCTATTGAATTCAGATAATTTAAACTAAGAATCTGGTATAACTTTTAAAATGTTTATCACTATTTGCATTTCTAACTTTTAATTTATATATAAGGTGAATAGGAGTAATTTGGCGAAGTTAACATAGCTAATATAAAAACTTTTTTATTTTAATATCAAAAAATTTTTTATTTTTTGTATTGAACTTCATATATGATTTAGAATTATTTTTATATAAAATTAGTAATATAACATCCTGTTTTAAAGTGACATTAAATGGATTATACATTGTATCAAAATGCTTAAATTTTAGAGAGGTAGGGGTAATTTGGTGAATTGATGGTATCTTGTATGATCCAGTGGTCGGAATTGAATAATTTTTATACCATTCGATTCATCTCGATGAGATGAATCGAATAATATAAAGTTTATCCGATTCTGATCACTGGATCACAAAATATTGTCGATTATATGTTGCACAAAAATGATCCTTGAGGGGAATTTTGACAAAGTGCAAACATGGCAAATAATCGAAATATCTTGTAATCCAGCAATCAGAACCAGGCGAGCTTGGTACCTTTCAATTCGTCTTATCGAGACGAATTGAATGGTATAAGAATTATTCGATTCTGATTATTAGATCATGAGATATCAAAATTTGTCAAATTACCCTTATTCACCAAATTACCCCTATTCACCTTATCACACTTAGCAGATATTGGGGTTTGTCATTATAGTACAAATTCAAAAGGCAAGAATTACGGAAAATCAATTTTTTTTAAGCTAAAATTTTAACTGATTTTGATTGGTTAATTTTTTGTCATGTGATTTTGTATGGGCATGCCGCAAGCCAAGGCATGCCCACTAAGGCATGCCGATTTTTTTACCCATGCCCACAACCCTAATTATGACGGGTGAAACCTAAGTCACCAGCTAGTAAAACCTGAGTTTATTAGTAAATCCGAGTTTTTAAAAAAAAATAAGTAAAATCTGAGTTTATTAGTAAAACCTGAGTTTATTAGTAAAATCCGAGTTTATTAAAATAAATAAGTAAATTCTGATATAGATAGGGTGAAATCTGCTATTAAACAAAAACTGTTCTAAAACTTTGAGCGAAGTTATCTCTGCAACCACCTGATCAATTCGATGAATATTTTTTTATTTGAATTCTATGAAATCATAAAATTCAAATAAAAAATGTTACATCAAATTTGATCAGGTGGTTGCAGAAATATCTTTGATCAAAGTTTTGGCAAAAATTTAAAATCTATCTGTCATATGACAGATATGTTTTAAATTTTTGACAAAACTTTGATCAAAGATATCTCTGAAACCAACTAATCAAATTCGATGAAACTTTTTTTATTTGAATTATATGGATCCATATAATACAAATAAAAAAATTTTATCAAATTTAATCAGGTGGTTGCAGAGATATCCTTGATCAAAGTTTTAGAGAATTTCAAAACGCGTATCATATGACAAATACGTTTTAAATTTTTGACAAAATTTGATTAAGGATATCTTAGCAACTACTTGATCAAATTTGATGAAACTTTTTTTATTTGAATTTTATAGTATAATAGAATTTAAATAAAAAATATTTATCGAATTTGATCAGGTGGTTGCAGTGATATCTTTGCTCAAAGTTTTAGAAAAAAATTTGGTATAGCTTCTATTTTGATAGATGGTTTGATTTTTTTTATAACTTTGAGCGAAGATATCTTGATAATTACTTGACCAAATTCAATGAAATTTTTTTTGAAATCTATGGGTTTATAGAATTCAAATAAAAAAGTATTCATCAAATTTGATCAGGTGGTTGTCAAGATATCTTCACTCAAAGTTTTAAAACAGTTTTTGTTTAAAAGCGGATTGTACCCTATCTATATCAGATTTTACTAATTTTTTTTAATACACTCAGATTTTACTAATAAACTCAGGTTTTACTAATAAACTCAGATTTTACTTATTTTTTTAAAAAAACTCAGATTTTACTAATAAACTCAGATTTTACTAGCTGGTGACCCAGGTTTTACCCTGTCATATTATATTTATTCTGATTCATTAAAGAAAGTTTATTTTTTATGATAAATAAATATTTCTAATATTCTATCAAAGATTTTAAGGCCAGAAAGTTGTATTATTCTATATTAAAAATTTAATAGTGAAAAATAACAAAGATTTGTTTAAAATTAAACTTTTAAAAACTTATTTATTTATTTTCTTCTTGTATAAATTAATCAATATAGCATATGTAATATGCAATATATTGGTACAGTAGTATAATATACAATTATAAGTTCTAATTTTTTATTAAATTTCGTAGTATAATAAAATTTAATAATTTTATTTAGTGATACAGGTCATCCCTAGCCCAATAACTGGGTTGATGGTTGGGTCGATCTTCATCCTGAACCTTTGTGTGCCACTTGGTCATAAGAAAAGTATTAGAATCTATTTACTTATAAAACATATCTCAAGCTAGAGATTGACTAAAATCAGCTAGTTATTTATATAATACAAGAGAAATGCTCATTTAGATGATAAATTAGTAAATAGCAAATATAATATAGAGAACAGAAATGTTCAGAGGTATAGACAATCAATCAACATAAATGCAATATGGCAGAATTTTTTCAAGAACAAAAATAATAAAAAATTAAATAACTTAATATTACTAGAAT
Source organism: Gigaspora rosea (assembly GCA_003550325.1). NCBI lineage: Eukaryota > Fungi > Glomeromycota > Glomeromycetes > Diversisporales > Gigasporaceae > Gigaspora > Gigaspora rosea. The sequence goes on from QKWP01001620.1 coordinate 67,140, forward strand.
TTAGCAAGAAGCTTTCCGGTAGCCTTTTACATATTTATATATTGTATATTGACTAATTCTGATCAGAAAAAATTATACTAGCAAAATGGTTGGCCCATCAACCAGTGTTATGGTCGAGTGGAAGAGCTATAATTACCAAGTCCGGTTTAGCATCAATTGTGAACAAAAATAGATGAGTCAAAAGAAAATTTAATTATGGCTAGAATATATCACACATGGTACAAAATGCAGTATTATGTAGCAGAGTATAAAGTAAATTTTATGCAAAGGCAGAGGGTCAAATCTGTTATCAAAAGTTAAGGTTTCTCTTTATTATTTATTTATTAGCCAAATTTAGCACATTGAATTACACTTTAGTATATGCAATCTAACCAGTGTTGGCACTTGGTATATGTACATATTTTTTAAAAAATTTGGACTATGTCCAAACCTATATGTCCATGTCCATAAATTACTATGTCCATATTTGTCCATATTATTTTTAATATGTCCAAATGCCAAACACTGAATCTAACTGCAATCAATTGCAAGTAATAATTTATTTTATAACATGCAAAAACACAATCTATTTATATTATTTGGTCTATATTACCTTTATTAGTAGATTCTATTACTCATTAGGGCTTTAGTCAGTCATTTGGGAATTCAATCAGTTGATTGGAGATCAAATCAGTTAACTGGTAATATATGAATCCTTGCTTTCACTAACAAACTATCAGAGAAATCTTCATAGTACATTTTCTTGAGAATTGTAATATTAATGTGTTCTACTAAATTTAAATACTTTTTGCTACTAGCAGTGAACAATTGATATACCCTTTAGAGATTCTCCATATTGCTTTTATTTTTACTTAGGAGAAATACGAGTTGAATTTCTTACTGCCAATATCACTCTATCTCTTTTCTGTCAGTACAGATCCTACTTGATAATAAGCTTCTAGAATGCATGAATTCGACTTTCCTTGTGTATTCAAGTTGAGTATTCTAGCTATACATAGTTAATTTTTCATCCCAATCTTTACTCGGAACCTCTAAAGAAAGAATAAAATTGGTTGGTTCTTCTTGATTCAAATTTTGGAGATCATATTTTCTCTAATTCTTTTAGCTACAGTTTTCTTTTTCTACAACATGATGTATTAGCAATCTCTTGCATGGATGTCTAAAGGATCACTTGGTCTCAATCCAAAATTATAGTTTCATCTAATTTTAAGGCACATATGGGCTGATTTATGGAATTGCTAATAACTTATGATATACTAATCTATTTTTGAATAATTTTATCACCAAAATGTTGGTCTTGATGAGACGGTTCTAATGAATCCAAAATCATCAAAATCCAATCACAGGATCCCAAGATAATTAAGTTTTGTATAATTTTACTATTAACTTTTACTATGTAGACAATAAACATATGGATTGGTTTTACTATGTAGACAATCAACATATGGATTGGTTTTCATATATGAAAACCAATCCATACGTTGATTGTCTACATAGTAAAAGTTAATATAAAATTATACAAAATCTTAATTATCTTGGGATCCTGTGATTGGATTTTGATGATTTTGGATTCATTAGAACCGTCTCATTGAGACCAACATTTTGGTAATAAAATTATTCAAAAATAGATTAGTATATCAAAAGTTATTGGCAATTCCATAAATCAGCCCATATGAGCAGCCAACCTTTGTACTTGAGCTCTAATGGATTCAAGTTCTGTTTCATTTTACCAATTGTTAAAAAAAATTCATTTGCTTTTCTTTTTATTAGGTCATCTTTATACACTTTATATATATTTTTTATGTGCTACGCGATATTTTAGAGGAAGACATAATAATTTGATCAAAATAGGGTTTCAGTAAATTTTCATGCACACTCTGCAACAACACCTTTCCATCTAAGGTTCTTAGCTTATAAATTCTATTTCCAAATATTTTGTGTATCCATTAGGGTCCGAGCCATTTTGATTTCAACTTTCCACTTTTCAGTATCAAAGTTTCACCCTATACTGCCAAACCTTATTTTTAATGAAGAAGCTATATAGGATATGCCTATCATCGTAATCTGTCTAATCTGTCTTCTGTCTTTCTTGCAATTATTTAATATTCTTTAATGCTAAGGTACATTCTTCCTTTAAGTGTCTATGATAGTTAGTTACTATCCTAGTAAAGGGCTTCCAGAAATCAGCTGATTTCAGAGGGAGTGTGTGGGTCAGCTGAAGTATTAGGTATAATTCTGGCCAAAGTTACAAAATTATTTTTGACCAAAATTATAGATTTATTAACAATATTTAATAATTAATTACTTTTAATTTATTGGATCAAATTTAATGCTTTAACTATCAAAATGATCCTTTCAATAAGAGGATTCTAGCAAGCCAAAATTATTAAAATCTAATCACTAGATCCTAAGAACAAAGTAGATATATGTTATTATAAAAGTTTTATAGTTTATTAAAAAAAATTATAAACTATTTATAGTAACACAAATTTATTCCGATCTCTGGATTCTGTAATAGATTTTTATGTTATTGAGCTTGCTAGAATTCTCTCATAGAGCTGATCATTTTGGTAGTTAAATTATCAAAATTGGCCCAATAAATCAAAAGTTATTAACAAATAAAATTAATTTTCAATTGTTAATAACTTTTGATCTACTGGGCCAATTTCAATGATTTAACTACCAAAATGATTCTCTCAATGAGAGAATTCTAGCAAGCCCAAAAATATTAAAAACTAATTACTAGATCCTAAGATTGAAATAGATTTGTGTTACTATAAAAGTTTTATAATTTATTAAAGAATTATAAACTATTTATAGTAACACAAATTTATTCTGATCTCTAGATTATGTAATTTGATTTTTATGATTTTGGGCTTGCTAGAATCCTTTCATTGAGCTGTCATTTTGGTAGTTAAATCATCGAAATTGGCCTATTAGATCAAAAGTTATTAACAATTAAAAATTAATTTTTAATTGTTAATAACTTTTGATTTACTAGGCCAATTTCGATATTTTAACTACCAAAATGATCAGCTCAATAAGAGGATTCTAGCAAGCCCAAAATTATAAGAATCTAATTACTTGGTCTAGAGATCAGAATAAATTTGTGTTAATATAAATAGTTTATAATTCTTTAATAAATTATAAAACTTTTATAGTAACACAAATCTATTACAATCTTAGGATCCAGTGATTAGATTTTAATATTTTTGGGCTTGCCAGAATTCTCTCATTGAGAAGATCATTTTGGTAGTTAAATCATCGAAATTGGCCTAGTAGATCAAAAGTTATTTATTATTACTTTTTAATAATCATAATATCTGATTGGCTAATTGGGGTATCAGGTGGGGGTGGGTAGGGAAGGGGTGGGTGGGCTCATAGTAAAAAAAAAATTAGCTAATTTCTGGAAGCCCCCTAAGAATAACTGACTGTGCCTTTTCTTCCTATATTTCTTTAGTAGGATACATTGGTATATCTAATTTGACAGGAAGATGGCTTTCTCCTATAGACTAAATAAAAGAGTTCTTACTTTGTGGTATGGTATCACATCATTCTATAAGCAAATAATGCTAACTGTATGAACTCATCCCAATACTCCATGTATTGTATCATATATTTGGATAGTATTTTGTATAGAGTTCTATTAAACCTTTCAACTTAGCTGTTTGTTTGGAGATAATAGCTTTAGAATATAACATGCTTGATTTCTAAGCTTCTACAAAGACCTTTGATAGTTTTGTTATTGAAGTAAGTACCTTGATCCAAACAATTTCTTGGGCACCTATATCTTTCTATGATATCATCTACTATAAAAGAGGCTACAGACTCAGCTTTACAATCTGGCAGGGCCCTTACCTCTGGCCATTTTGTAAAAAATCCAGTTGCTACAATTAGATATTTATTACTTTTTCTAGTTTTAGGCAGTGGTCCACAAAATTGATTTCCACTTGATTAAACAGTTGAGCTAGATTTATAGGATGTAAAGGCTCATATATGCTAGGTTTTTCCCTTTATTAGCATACTTTACATCCCTTTAGAAATTCTTAACATCGGTCACTATTTGACTCCAATAATATCTTTTAAAAGGTTTTCTATTGTAACCTTTTCCTCTAAATGTTCTCCAATCACACTCCTATATATTGGCTCTAAAATATCTTCTACCTCCTTCTATTGTACTACTCTTAAAAGATTTTCTGGATTTTCCCTTTATTTCTTTTATATAAAAGCTTTCTCATGCTATAAAGTATTGGGCTTGAACCTCAAGTTTTCAGATTTCTGGTGGGCTGTAATTCGCAGATATAGCCTTATTGGTAAGATATTTTACTAACGTTGGTAGTCTTCTTCTTTCATTATAAAAAGATGACTTATTATTTTTTAAATTTTTTTTTATATGCATGCCAGAACACCTGAACCTGGACTGAATTCTAGTTTTCAGTTTCATTAGAGATTTCTCTCTTCTTTTTTTTTTATTTCATTTGTTACTATTATTATTATTCAAACAATTTAATATTCAATTCTCAATAGTCTATCTATATGAGAAAGTTGTTTACTGGGTCAAGCTTAATTATAAAATTGTATCCTTGTAATGTCATTATTAATTGAACTATTTGACCTGTTGAATTTATCATATTGTTTAGATATACCAATACTGAATGATCAGTAATGATAGTGAACTTAGATCCATGCAGGTATATGTGAATTTCTTTATCGCTCATATGATAGCTATATACTCTAATTCAGTTATTGTATAGTTTTTTTCAGCTGGACTAGTAGTTCTGCTAGCATATTCAATAACGTGTTTCTGGTTTTTTTTATCAAGTTGTACCAAAATGGCACCCAATGCTATTTATAAAGTGTCAGTATAGAGAATATACTCTTTATATTTATAAGAGTGCACCAAGATTAGAGCTGTAATTAAATTTTTCTTTAATATATTAAAGGTATACTTTTGGTTGATTCCCTATTTAAATATCTTTTTATTTTTTAATAATTTATATAAAGGGCAGCTGTCTTTGCAAAATTCTTCATAAATTTTCTATAAAACCCAGCTAAGCCCAAAATCCACAAAGTATTTTAAGGTTTTTCAGTTAGAGAAAATCTTTTATTGCTTTATCTTTGGCTTCTCCTGGCGTTATTCTGAGCTCACTTATTTTATGATCCAGGAATGTAATTTGGTATTGCCCAAAATAACACATATCCTTATTTAATTTTAGATTGGCAGTTTTTATTCGATAAAGAACTTTTTCAATATTTACGAGATGTTTCTCGAAAGTGAGTAAGAAAATAGTGATATTGTCAATATATACAAAGGCAAATTTCCATAAAATATCCTATAACACTTAATCTATAAGTTTCTGAAAAGATGTAGGCGCATTAGTAAGCCATCATGTTAAATTCGTATAATTTGAACTGAGAAGTAAAGCTGTTTTTTTTCAATCCCATAGATGCATCTTAATTGCCAAACCTACTTGCTAAATTGAGAGGTAAGTACCATACTAATTGTTTCAAAGTGCTTAATAGTTCATTTATTTTAGAGAGTAGTTAACTATCTCATTTTGTTACTTTATTTAACTTTCTGTAATTTACACAAAATCTTAATGATCCATTTTTTTTATTAGTACTAAGATCAAAGCCTATGAGCTATTAGACAAATGTATAATACCAACTTTTTCCACATGTTGGATTTCAGTTCTTATAAAATTGTGTTTAGATTAAAGCTGCTAGTGAAACTAAACTATAATAGTGCACCGATATTCACCAATTAACAATCACCAATCAGCATTGGTGAAACTGGTGAAACTGGTGAAACTAGTGAAACTGGTGAAATTGGTAATACTGGTGATACTGGTGATACTGGTGATATTGGTGAAACTGTATGAAATTACTTATAGACAGAATGTAGTGTGCATATATATAAAGCTTTTTTTCATACTAAGTTAACAACTTGTGTTGATTAATTAAAAGTAGTAGAGCTCATCGAGACGCATCTAACTGTGGTTAGATTATTCAAATCAGTCCAATTGATGGTGAGATATTATTGAAAAACGATTGGCTGACTATATAAAATCTCTATGCAAAACTAACAATGTTTACATAGAGATTTTATTTAGTCAGCCAATTGTTTTTTAATAATATTTTGCTATCCCTGGGCTGATTTGGATGATCTAACCACTGTTAGATTTGTCTCAATGAGCTCTATAACTTTCAATTAATCTACACAAGTCGTTAACTTAGTATGAAAAAAGTTTTATATGTATGCATACCACATTTCACCTACAATTAATTTTCATATGTGATTTGCAGACTTATCAATTAATATTACTAGTTTTACCAATATAGTTTCACCATATTACCAGTTTTACCAGTTTTACCAGTATCACCAGTATCACCAGTATTACCATCACCAGTATCACCAATATCACCATAATCACCATTTCACCAGTTTTACCAGTTTCACCAATTTGGCTATTAAGTTTCACTAGTTTCACCAGTTTCACTAGTTTCATTTGGTGAAACTAATTAGTTTCACTAGCAGCTTTAGTTCAGATCTAGAGGTAGGATAAAACTTTTGTTTGACAGCAGGCCATTTTTTGTAAATATCTCATATTGAACTATTGAAGTTTCTCCTAGTTACCTGAATTTGTCTGCAAAAACATCACATCATTATATTTAGCTAGTATATTGTTTACTTGTTTCTTCAATTCTTTTGCCAAGCAACCTATATTAAAGCAAGTTTCAATTTTATTTTTGACCTCTTGAAATACCTAGTAAAGTTAGGTTTTATTTACCAAATTTCTTGCTCATATTCATCCTTCTCCTCTTCACTTTCTTCACTTTCAGATTCAGTTTCTTCTTTTGATGTATATTCTTTTTTTTAAGTACTCCTATTATTTTGGCTCAAACTTTCTTTCTTTACTACCCCTTTATTAATGTTTGTGGGTTTACAATATTTAGTAAGTATTCTTATTTTCTTACTCCATTATGAATTATTAATTCACACTTTTTCTGGTCTGACTGAGTATACACCTTCTTCATCTAATTATTATTAACAATTACTACATAGTTTCTAGCATCTGTTACCACTGCATGAGAAGTAATTGTTTTGCCTCCTAATTTTATTAGAAACTTATCTATTTTATCTAAGTGATATTTTTGCTCTCCATGTACTCCGATTATTACTATGGTCAAGGGCAGTGTATAAAATCTATGTGCACAATATGCTCATATGCACATGTTTTTAAAAAGTTTCACATATTTTTGGCTAGAAATGTGTGCAGAATTCACATACTTTTGGGCTAAATAGTGCACCAAAATCATTAGTAAAATTAGAAGTTGTGCAATAGAGCACTATGCATATAATTTATTGTATACATATTCAGATTTATTTATAAATTTAATTATAACAAAGCTATTTAGGCACAAGATTCACATACTTTTGGGATCAGATTTTATACACTGGTCGAGGGTGATCAATTGGTATACCTACTTCTTTAAAAGTTCACTGAAACTACACATTCTTACAATCTTTTTCTAATATTCAGGGCTACTTAGAAAAGTTGTGCATAAGTGATATCAACCTTTTTACTTTGTAGGTCTGTCATTATAGAATAAAGTTGAATATTAGACATAATCAAGGGTTCAACAGGTTTAAGTTTAGTCTTTCTTTTCTTTATGATTACTTGTTTTGTCTTGTGCACATGATTCTTAGTAGCCTCCTTTTTCTCTTCTGGAGTTTCTATTTCTTTATTTTACCATTGTTCTTTTTTCTTCTTTTAGCAGCATAGACTTCGAATAAAGAATCTAGTGAAAGTATTTCATTTTCAAACATACTCTCACCCTTATGAGGTGTATTTTCTAGTTTAAAAATTCATTGTTATTTAATAATTGAGCCAACATAGCTTGGATATGTGCCACATCTACAGTTGGGCAGTTATGGTCTATATTCTCTTCATTTTTAGTTGCTCTTGGTCCTGCTGTTATGTTTTCTTGTGGATTAGAGTTATTGTTATTATGATTGCCTAATACAGGATATTTATATATAACATGACCTGGTTAATAGCATGCAGAACACGTGACCTGCTGTTGATTTTCCCAAAATAGTGCATTATTTTAGCTTCTATTCTGGTTTCCCTTTACTTTGTTATTATTTTTTAAAGATACTACCAATACTTCTATTCATAATGTCAACCTTTTTATAGCCTCTTTTACAGAGTTTATCATGATTGGTGATGCTGTTTTCTTTGCTAGCTGTTGAAGGTAAGAGGTGACAGGGTTAACTAAAGAGATCTGGTAGTGCATCATCATGTTTCTTGAAAGTGTTAACTCACTAACTTTAGTCCTTTCTATTGTTGCTTGTAAAGCCCCAGACCTACGGCAAGTGCCAAGTTGGGTCATAGTTCCTTTACAAAGATTTGTGCCTTCATTGCTTCAGGATATTGGTTACCTCCTATAGTAACTCTTCTAAATAGAGCCACTATTTCTGATGCATATTGATCCACAGGTTCTTCTACTTTTTGGTATCTAGTGAGTAACTTGGTACTTCATTGACTCATGAGCATTTGAGTACAAAAGTTTTGATAAAATTAGTAAACAAAGCTTGTATTCAGGTGAAAATCATCCTTCTATTCAATAATATAAGGTCTAGTATTTCTTCTTGTTTCCCACCACATAGCAGCTATTTATGTTAAATATGCATCTATGACTGCTATTTGATGATCCCCCTTAAATATTGTTTGCTTCAAATACTTGACTAGCAGACTTTAACCAGGCCACTGGGTCTTGGTTTCCTCTGGCAATAGTCACAATATTCATTTCTTGTTTTAGGTTGTTTTGTATTACCTGGGGAAGGGCACCCACCATTAGTTGCAATAGCTGGCGAAGTTGTTGTTGAAAGCCATTTTCTTAATTTTCTGGTTCATCATTGTTATTATTATTAACATCAAAAAAAAGGATCTATCTTTTCTAAACTGCTTTTGATAAAACTATGTACTAAATTATAAGTTAATTTTTAATTTTTTGACCTTAAATTCTCAGTAATATCATTCTAGTCCACACAAACAGCTCCAAATTAGTATCTGAAAAAATTCATTTTTAAATTAGTGTGTGCTGCAGCTAAATAAAAAAAATAATTGCGGATTATAAGAATTTATAAAAATTTAGTTGTGGCATAAGCATTTAATCAAAATTTTTAAGTAAAATTTGCAAATTTATGTGCAGAATTTGCATATGCACTTCAGATTTTGGTTGCGAAATTTAAATTTTGTTGCAGTCTGCAGACTCCGCAACCCAATTTCAGACACTGCTCCAAATATTACGGTCAAGTAGAAGAGCTATAATTACCAAGTCCGGTTTAGCATCAATTGTGAACAAAAAGGTTGGTCGAAAGGAAATTTAACTATGGCCGGAGTATATTATATGTGGTACAAAAAAGTGGTATATTATGTAGCAGAGTACAAATAAATTTTTATACAGAGGCAGGGGTCAAATCTGTTATCAAGGGTTAAGGTTTCTCTTTATTATTTATTTATTAGCCAAACTTAGTACATTGAATTACACTTCAGTACTATGCAACCCAACTGCAATTGACTGCAAGTGATAATTGATTTTATAACATGCAGAAACCAACCTATTTATATTATTTGGTCTATATTACGTTTGTAAATAGATTCTATCGCACGTTGGGGGCTTTTGGGGATTCAATTAGTCGATTGGAGATCAAATCAGTCAACTGGTGATTTAATCAGTTGTTTGGGGATCAAATCAGTCGATTGGGGATTTAATCCACCAACCGTGCCACAACACCCCTTTCCCAGAATAAAAGACTGAATATACATAATAATATAATACTACCTTAAAAAGGGAAAAAATAATAAACTAAAATAAAAATAAAAATAATAAAACTAAAATAAAAATAAAATAAAAAATAAAAAAATAAAAATTCCACATAACACCGGCCCGAGCTTTTTTAGGATCGACCCTGGCCCACGATTTTTTTATCGACCCATATCACTAATTTCATTGAATTAAGAATTGGCCTAAGTTATTCTTAAATTGGTGAAAATTTAAGAATGAAGTAATTAATTCAAAATCAACCCAAATTGTGAAATAACGCAGAACAATTGCATGATTCCTTGCATTAAAGTATGGTTTCCTTGATGTCGCTTATGTGATTTTTAAAAAAACTCATTTTAGTAGGTGTAATGATTTTCGTTTGTTCATTTTTGGATGAAGCCTTAGATACACCATGTGATTTCATTGTCACTTGTCATTTTTAAAGCAGGGCCGTTTTATTCTTTATCATCTGAAATCTTTAACAGGTAATTATTGCGATACAGCATTTGTGACTATTTCGACATTTTCGAGCATTCATATGATTATTAAATCTGTAATTTCCTGACTAATGCCGTAATGTGATATTATTTGTTTACATGCCACACGTGCATAGCTATCCTTATTATATATAGTATCACTTTATATTTCATTTTTATAAACTTACCAAGCCCGCCTGAAAATTACAACCTACTAGAATTTTTTGAAAAAGTTTCAAGCTACCTTTACAAGGTACAAGTTTCAGTACTAATTAAATCTTGTAAAGTTTAGACATCTTATAATTAGAGAAAAATTAAAATATTTGAACTAGATTTACTATTGACACAGCAACTTAAAATCTAATGGGTTAAAACTATTATTAAAGAAACTAATTTATTAAAATTCGAACAGGTTAGACTAGACTTTACTATAGACGAAGCTAGCTTTTTATTCTTAGAAAAGAATTTATAATATAAGAAAAAATCGGGTCGGATTAGTTAAAACACTCACAGATACAGGAATAGAACTAACATACAGTCGCGATTCATGAAAAAAGTTGTAAATTTATTTTTTAAAAATAAACAATTATATAAATTTCAATAAAAATTGGCTTTAATATCTTAAATATTGGGGAAATAGGTGTGGGTAGGTCTTTCCGTTCATGAAGTTTCATGATTATATTTTTACTCGGGTTAAAATCACCCGATATATAATTTTTATTATATTAATATAAATTCATAAATATCATTTAAATTCATCAATAACCACTAACAAACCAATCTATAGAATCTTTAGTTTGTTATAATAGTTTGTATTATATAGTATAATGGAATTTTTATCGGGTGAATTTAACACGGGTGAAAATAGAATTTCCCTAAATATTGTACAGTTGAATCCAAAAGTTTAAGACGGTTACACAAGAAACATAATAAAGAATCATTCAAAAATAAAAAATAAAATAAAAAAATGAAGGTCGCCTCCAAGAACTTACGAGTTCTTAACGAAGGCAATTCTAGAAGAATGAGAAACTAGATTCATCAATCTTTATGAATAAGTGTCATTGATCATAACTGTTATATAGTTGTACATGTAAATGCTGAGTTTGTAAATTTGTATTATGCTTTTTATGTAAACATTTGGAGGCAATTGTAAATAAATCAATAAAAAATCTTAATTAGAATCACATAGTAAACACGAATATAATGTAATTAATGGTAGCTCTAACGCCTACTTAATAAACCAATAAAAAAAAAAAAAAATGGAAACACGGATTAGATTGCTCTAACTAAATATAAAATTCGCATTTTATAACCAAGAATCTTAGGTAAAAAAATAAGATCGCATCGACTCATTGCATCAATTTGGATCGTTCAAACTATATTAAAAAAATTACCTTAAATTAAAAAATATTGTTAGGTATATTACTATACAAGATTTTATCCCAACTAGAATTGTTAGACGAACCATTTTTTCATGTAAAATCAAAATTACCCAATTGATATTTAAAATTTCTTAAGTTTTCCTAACAACTATATTCTCAACTAATTAAATCAAGTAAAATAAATTAATTTAAATTTAAATAACTTAATAAAATTAATCAAAAGAAAATAACACGATCGTAAATATTGACAAAATAAAATTAATAGATGATCTACATGTCGTAAAACAGTTTTCCTTGAGTTTCTTCGTTACTTTAATAATGTACCAGCTTCTCGAGGATGCATTTGCCGAAAGCTCTCATTAAGTCGCGTCTAGTGGACCGGTTTTTGGGCATGAACTTGCAGATTTGAAGAGAACGCGACGAAAACAGACAAAATAATTGCCTATGTTCAAGCGTGTGGTATTTTATTGGAAGTTTGTTTCTTATATTATTAATGCCGTTTAATTCGTAAAAACTTAAGCAATAATTTGTCTTAGGGAACATAGGGTACTTCAACTAAGCTTTTAGGGGGCAACTTTAAAATTGTAATTTCATCGATTTTTGTAATTGATGAAATTCATATGATAAAATTTTAGATGGGCGACTGTTAATGAGTTGTTAATGAGTTGTTACACATTAAACTGTCGTTAATTGCTTAATAACTCATCGATAACGTTTTTATCACGTTTTTGTACAACTGATCAAAGCAACACTGACTTTATTGATTAGTAAATCACGATCTCTACGAAATTATCAAATAATCTTGACGGAAAAGAATCCGACTAAAAATTATTAAAAATGGAAAATTTTAAAAATTAGAAATCTAAATATGTAGTGGAACAACGAGTTTCCATGATGTTGGTTAATAAATTCGCTATATTTTACATATGGGCGAAAATATCCAGTCAAAACATCGTGATTATTAAAAATTAGCTGATATAATTATAACAACAATCAGTACATATGCACCAAAATTTGTTAAGTAATTAGGTCACATCAGGTACAAAATTTATAAGCAACAGGTTATACATACAAAGATTTATAAGCGATTCATAAGCAATTCATAATCGTGCTTATAATTTCTGATCAAATAATTATTCTCAATAATCGTGCAATATCACATAAATGATTTCTCAAATCTTCTTTAACTTTGTCGCTCATGTTAAATAGTCACTGATTTTGGTGAGTTTTGACTATATCAGATATGATAATATGATAAAACTTTTATTTTTTCATTTAAGCTTCTGCAGAACAAGACAAAGCAAGAGCAAGAATGAGAGAGCAGACTATAACAAACGATTTCAAATTCGTGATACATTTGATTGACTTTTTTTGGTGTTAGAAAGTGTTTTAGATATGCCTTCCAAAATTTTTTATTAATACACCAAGGTAGGTACATGCTCCCGTTTTTCTCGAATGGACCGTTGGGATCGTCAAATTCATTAGCTTTAGATCATATGATTATGAAATTTTGTTGGTGTCAAAATTGGAAAAAATCACGTTTCACAACATTCAGAGGGCGTAAATAAAAAGCCGCACTATTTTTAGATACACACAGTATTTTCGTTAGTTCTTTTAATTTTTGCCCTTATTGTATAAATGGCTATGGAATTCTTTAAAAAGCTTTTTTGAAAATGGTGAAGATTATAATGTATTAATTGAAGTTGGTCAAATGCCAAACCGTCAAATATTTAAAGCTCATTCAATAATTTTGAACTCACGATGTTTTTATCTCCGTGAAAAGCTGTCTAAAACATTTTACAATGAAAAGAAAATCAAAAAAATCAGTGCTCCAAATATTTCTATTACTATTTTTGAAATTGTTATTAAGTATGCATTACGATATTATCATAAAATTTATAAAACCAAAACTTATAGCGGCTATTATTTTTATTTTTTTTTTAACACAAATAGATATATTTATGGTGGCATCGTCTTATTCAATAAAGTTGATGCGCCTGCAATCCTTGATATTCTGATTACTGCTAATGAATTTGGCCTTGAGGAATTGGGAAATGCAGCGCAAACACAATTGGTTGAGAATCACGCATCATGGATACGTCGAAATTTTACCAAGGTTTATATTATAAGTTTTAAAAATGATAATTTTAAAGATTTACAAAAATTCTGTAATAATATTATTGCCAAGCATCCAAGCATTATTTTCGATTCTGAAGATTTTGTGAATATTTCAGAAAATGCTTTGGTCTCTCTTTTAAAGCTTGACAACTTGAATATGGATGAAGGAAAAATTTGGGATCAAGTTATTAGATGGGGAATTGCTCAAAATCCTGACCTTGATTCTAATATTACACAATGGTCTAATACAAATTTTTTAACTTTAAAAGCTACACTCAAAAATTGTATGCCCCATATCAGATACTTTCAAATTACTGGTGAAGATGNGTCTCTCTTTTAAAGCTTGACAACTTGAATATGGATGAAGGAAAAATTTGGGATCAAGTTATTAGATGGGGAATTGCTCAAAATCCTGACCTTGATTCTAATATTACACAATGGTCTAATACGAATTTTTTAACTTTAAAAAACTACACTCAAAAATTGTATGCCTCATATAAGATACTTTCAAATTACTGGTGAAGATATTATTGATAAACTATTTCCGTATCAGCAAATCTTTGAATCTAATTTGTGGAAAGATATTATGTCAAAATTAGCAGCTCCAAATAGAGCCGTTAATTCAATTATTTTACCTCCTCGTATTGTCTCTAATAACGTATTGCCTTCAAGAAATAGTGCAGTATTAAGTGGGAATAACACTTCAGCAACATCAAATGAAACGAATACAATAAATCTAAATCTCTCAGCACAAAGCAAAAATATTGAAAATATGAGAGATGTAGCAAGTAAATACTTTGGGCGACGCAACTATCTCAAAGCAGCAGAGCTTTTTGAAAAAATTCTCGAAAACAGCCAACATAGCTCAAAAGATGAAGAAAATGCTTCAAAATGGGATCTTTCATATATTCCTTTTTATGGAATAAATGAATTAACTAAGGCACTTTACAAGAGCACAACGCTGACTTCTTTGAGTCTTTGTGACAGTAATCTTGGAACAGAAGGAGGAAAATTATTAGGCGATGCACTTGGCAAAAACACCATATTGACTCATTTGTGTCTCGATAGGATTAAAATTACATTAGAAGGAGTAAAATCATTAGCAGATGCACTTTGCAAAAACAGCTCGTTGACTTCTCTGGATCTTAATTATAATTCACTTGGATCAGAAGGAGGAAAATCATTGGCAGGTGCACTTTACAAGAATACCTCGCTAACTCATTTGGGTCTCCTTGGTAGTAATCTTTGGACCGAAGGAGGAAAAGCAATGGTAGATGCACTTTGCAAGAACAACACGCTGACTTCTTTGAATCTCAGTTGTAATAGACTTGGGCCAGAAGGAGGAAAAGCATTAGCTGATGCACTTTGCAAGAACATTACATTAACTTTGCTGGATCTTAGTTCAAATCAACTTGGATTGGAAGGAGGAGAAGCATTTGCTAATGCTCTTTGTAAGAACTCCACCTTGAAAGATTTAGATCTTAGTTATAATAATCTTGGATCAGAAGGAGGAAAAGCATTAACCGATGCACTTTGCAAGAACTCCACACTGATTTCTTTGAATCTTGGCGGGAATAAACTTGGATCAGAGGGAGGAAAAGCAATAGTAGATGCTCTTTGCAAGAACACTACTCTAACTTTGTTGAACCTTTGTTATAATCAACCTGGGTTAGAAGGAGTAAAAGCATTAGCCAATGCACTTTGCAAGAACTCCACCTTGAAAGATTTGGATCTTAGTTCGAATGAACTTGGATCAGAAGGAGGAATAGCATTAACCGATGCACTTTGCGAGAACTCCACACTGACTTCTCTGAATCTTAGTTGGAATAAGCCTGGACCAGAAGGTGGAAAAGCATTGGCAGATGCCCTTTGCAAGAATACTACGCTAAATTTGTTGAATCTTAGTTCGAATAAACTTAAACCAGAAGGAGGCAAAGCATTAGCTGATACATTATGCAAGAATAATGCTCTGAAAGTTTTAAATCTTGAAGAGTGTGATCTTTAATCAGAAGGAGGAATAGCATTAGCCAATGCGCTTTGCAAGAACATCACACTGACTTCTTTAGATATAGCGAAAAATAATCTTAAATCAGAAGCAGGAAAGGCATTAGAGAATGCGCTTTGTAAGAACACCACGCTAACACGCCTAATTGTTCGAGATAATTTTATTGATTTTGAATTAAAATCAAATAATCAAAATATAGAAGTATTACAACACGATGTCTTTAAGTATCAATAATCTGTTAAAATTTAATCACTGTAAATCAAATAATTATTTAAATATACAATACAGAATAAGTTCATATACTATTCCTGCTAAAATAAATAAATATAAATAGGGAAGAGGGATAGATTGAGAGAGCAAAAAGAACATATTATCTTTAAATAATGCAAAATACAATGAAATTAAATGATAAATACTCAATCTTGAATCATTCATTTTTTTTAAATGATTAGATAAATAAATGCACTTTATACCAAAATTCGATTGTGATTAAAACCAAATTCTGTGTGGTTGAGGAAAATTCTGTGATGAAATGTGTTGTTTTTTTAGCATATTCTGCTAAATTCTTTGACAATAAAATTAGCTTGTGCATAATCCTACTGCAATTTTGTATTCTAACTATCCAGAGAGTCTCAAATACAATGTTCGTGTTTGACGTTCATTAATAATCTATTTTCCGAAGTTTTCCGCTATTATTAAAACGTGGTTTAATTCTATGAATATTTTATTAGATTTGTGAATTCTGTGATATTCTGTGGCGATAAAGTTAGACTCTATGGTGTTTGCGGTGATTAGATGTTTTTAATAAGAATTCTGCTGTTTTTTGTGAAGTGACTTTATGTTTACAAATTAAATTAATGTGAATAAATGAAATTAAATAGCAAATGTTAGTGTTTTAAATCAATATAATGTTAGTCAACTTAGCAAACTTAGTTGATTAAATTAGTCTATATTTTAAAAAGTTAGCTTAGTCGACAATATGCAGTACTAGACTACACATGTATTTTGTGGTATTTCATTAACTAAACCAACAAAATATCGTTTTTCTTTCTTGAAAGCAAGATAAAATTAATTGTAATGAGTTGTTAATGAGTTGGCACGCATTAAACAGTCGTCAATTGTGACGAACTCTTAATAACTAGCTCATCGATATAATTAGACATAACGATAACGTTTTTTATTACGTTTTTGTCCAACCAATCAAAGCAAACACTGACTTTATTGGTTAGTAAATCACGATCTCTACGAAACATTGTGATTATCAAATAATCTGAACGCAAAGAATCCGACTAAAAAATTATTAAAAATGGAAAATCTAAAATTTGAAATCTAAATCTATAGTGGAACAACAATTTTCCATGATGTTGGTTAATAATTCACTATATTTTAAATATGGCGAAAATATACAGTCAAAACATCGTGAAATTAAAAATTAGCTGATATAATCATAACGGTTGTTGCTTGATTCCCCGAAAATTAGTTCCCCGCCAGCCCATTTTTCCAACCACCCTAGCATACCCCTAAAAAAAAGTTACGAAACTGAGTTTAAATTTTCTGAACTAAAGTTCCGTTTTCGAAATTACAAGAATTATGCTTTACTGAATAGCAGAAAATTATATTAAAATTTATATACACTACAATTTGAATGTAAAATTCGAATAAGTTGATTATTATATATATGCATTAATTGATTCGCTACAATTGAATTTTGCAGAATAATTCATACGTTTTAATAATTGTATTAGCTATTTTGACAAATTATTTGTACTATATTGCATTATTCGTAAATGTAAAAGAAACAACTACATTATATAATTGAAACAACTACATTATATAATTTATTCCCAATAAAATGTATTTTTATTTCTTCCCGCCCAAGTTTTTTTGGATTTTTTTGCATTTTCATACCCTTTTAGATCATTAACCATTCGTTCTATCGGGTTAAAATTTGATTCGATATTTTTCAGCCATTTTTTTTGCTGAGGGAGCTCAGACGACTTAGAAATAAAAGTATTTGCCTATATAAAATTTTAGTATTAATAATTATATTATATTATTAAATTATAAATTTACAATATACCTCATTTAATATTTTTGATAGCCGTTCAGCAATTTCGTCTGCATTTTCATTATCGCTAGAATTTGTTTCGTCTGTTTTTTCAGCAATTATTTCATTATCTGAAGTCAGATTCATATTTTCATGCCATAAATTTGTGAAATTGTTGCTTATTACTTTGTCTTCTTTAATTAACTTCCAAATTGTTTGGTCAGTTTTGGATATAAGCGGATAGGTTTTATTTCGACATACCTTTAATGTAAAGTTTTAGTTTAATATATATACATATCGATCTGAATTGCAATAAAAATAAATTTATACTTTATGAAAAAAACCACTATCCATCATTCCAACAGGTGCGACAAGATGTTTGCATATAAAAAATCTACTTTTTAAAAATGAGGCGCATGAACAAATCCAACGATTATAATCAACGAAATATTTGTCTTTGTTTATAACTTGTTTTAATGCTGCTTTTTTCCATTCCAATTTAATATCTTTGCGCCATGGTGATAATTTCCGACCATTAATAAGGAGATTATATCGTTGAATTTGTCCAGGAATTATTTGACTAATAAGGATAAAACAGACAAGATCTAAGCGTGGTCGATTGAACTTGTAGAAATAGTCACGTTTTAGAGTTCTCCAGTGTGATTCAACAATCATTGTTGTTAGCAATGGTGATATTTCAGAATTTGAAGATGTAGCCCACAACTTCCAACGACTATCACGATACCATTCATTCCATAGGTAACACCATACATCAAATAAGTCATTCGTGTAACAAAACTCAAACATTTCTTTAATCGCAAGTGCACGTATTTGCTGTGGATCATTAATGAATTCTTTATTATTAGTTGGTAATAGCATGTGTTGGCGTAAGTGCTTTTCCACAAGGTCGAGGATTATATTTCGATAAAATTGTACACAAAAAACTTTAGAATTAGTTTTTTGGTTTGATGATTGTACATTTCGTGTGTTTATCCATGCTGGATCAATAAAAGAGCATTGACGATTTGCTTCAGTAGCATCATAAGAAATATTACTTGATGTTTTTGATGATGAAAGTTTCTGTTTGATAGCACGACTCACATGCCATTTGCAAAGTTGTATATTTACATCTTTCCATACGGCCTGAGCACTTGAGATCTGTGCAAAATCCTTATCGGATAAGAATGTTTTAATATTATTAACACCATGATTGCGCAAACATAAAAACCATTTGGTTAAAATTGATCTCATATCACGGTTTTTATTGGAAGCAATATAAAGGTAAGAAACTGGAAATCCTGTATAGTCAATAGTCGCCATTAGAACATAAAGTTCATATTTTAATTTGTTTGTGTTGTAAGTAGCGTCAACTAAAAGACACTCATATGCCATTTTTGGCAAAAAAGAAAAAAATGGTGTTAAAAATGCAAATGAATCAACTGGCTCTAATGAACGAAAAAGAAATAAATAATTCTTTTCTTGTAATAAAAGTTGGGCCGATAAAGATTCACTATCATGCCGTTTATACCGAATTATATTGGCTTTTGACCACCAATAATAGACCTGATCCGTAGTTAATGTCTTAAATCCATCCATTTCATTTATTACAATTTTTTTATATAATTCGGATGCTGTATAATCCAAATTATTTGTAATAAATTCTTTTATTTCATTTGTGGTGGTAATATTTTCTGGTCGTGTATGTAAAAGTTGGTGATTTATTTTAATAACTGCAAGGTTGCTCTTATTATCTACTTTAATTGAAACATTGCCGTTACAGTCATATCGATTAAGTCTGGGTACTGTGTCACGTTGTTTTTCTTTATCTAAATGTTTCCGTGATTTTTTAACAGTATCTATACGGCAATTACATCTATAAATAACTGTAACACATTTCATTTTTTTGTGCATAATTTTGGTGTGATATATATAACGATACCCATCACCAGCTTGAACTTTTTCAATTAGCTTATTTGCAATGGAAGATTCGGATAAATCGCTGCTTTCTTGAAAATCTAAAAGGTCTGTAAAATCAACACAATACTCGAAAAAGAATCCAGCATCACCCTCTAAATTTTCATCGAGTTCCGGTATTGAAATTAATGAATCGTAGATGGCTTGTGTTAGATTACTTGAAGGAATAGAATTTTCCTTTGAGTTAAAAATTTTTTTTTCATTCTCTTTTTCATATCGCCGTTTTGAATTTGTTCTTGCACGTTCTAAACATTCATTACAGCTCCTTTTTTCTTCAGAAAAATTTTCGATGTTCTTAAACGAGTGACAATTTTTGCAATGCTTGGTTATTTCACTTGACATTGTATAATGTAATCAGCAACGTTTGAGAGAAAGGCAAAAAAATTTATTTTATTAAAAATTGATTATTATACAATAATAATCGTCGTCATTATTACTGCATAATAAAACCTGCATTTTAAATTTAAACTCAGTTTCGTAACCTTTTTTTAGGGGTATACTAGGTTCGTGGTTTATCGTTCTTGTCGGAAAAAGTGCATTCAATAAAACTTAGTGTCGGAGAAAAGTCAAATTAGAAATATGTCATGTCAGATAAATGTCTTGTCGAAAATATGAGATGTCAAGGAAAGGGGATGTCGAAAACATGGCATGTGATTCTGTCAACAAAAAGTGCTGTAAGGTGAAACATTCTGTCGGGTTATAGTGTCGGAAAAATGAGCTGGCGGGAACTAACTTTGGAGAATCATACCGTAATCATTATAACGCAGTACATATACACAAAAATTTATAAGTAATTTGGTCACAACCAGGCACAAAATTTATAAGCAACCAGGTTATATACATATAAAAATGGAAAAATCTAAAGATTAGAAATCTAATCTATAGTGGAACAATTTTCTATGATGTTGGTTAATAAATTCACTATATTTTACGTATGGGCGAAAATATCTAGTCAAAACATCGTGATTATTGAAAATTAGCTGATATAATTATAACAACATTGCATACAAAAATTTATAATTTAGTCATAATCAGGTACAATATTTAAGCAACCAGGTTATATACATACAAAAATTCATAAGCAATTCATAAGCAATTCATGATAGTGCTTATAATTTCTGATCAAATAATCATTCTCAATAATTGGCCCAAATTTTATTTAACGTTGTATTTTGGAGATCTTCGTCCATATGATAAAACTTTTATTTTTTCATTTAAGTTTCTACAGAGCAAGATAGAGCAAGAGCAAGAGTAAGAAAATAGACTATACAAACCGCTTTCAAATTCGTGATACATTTGATTACCTTTTAACCATTTACTCGGTCAAAACTGTAATGGATGTCTAAAGGGGAGTAGACTCTTATCAATTAACTTTTAGTGTTAAGGCTTTTTTGGATTATATTTAGATTAAAGTCAGAAAGGGCTTTAAATATGCAAAACCCCTTTCCACATTTTTTATTAATACACCATGTTCCCGTTTTTTATGTATTTATATTTTTCTACCTTTTTTTGCTTGTTTCCTATTAGCTTGAGATCACATGATTATGAAATTTGCTGGGTAAGAGACGACCTTCAAAATTAGGGGACGTCTAAAGCGGAGCAGATTCTTATAATATATTTTATCGAATTAACTTTAGAGTTAGGGTCAGTTTAGGTTAGGGTTAGATAGGTTTTAGANGGACGTCTAAAGCGGAGCAGATTCTTATAATATATTTTATCGAATTAACTTTAGAGTTAGGGTCAGTTTAGGTTAGGGTTAGATAGGTTTTAGATTTTAATATATAAGCAAAATTGCCTTCCCGACGTTTTTAATTAACACAGCAAGGTAGGTTTAGACTGCCGTTTTTTGTATTATTCAAGGTTTTCGCTGTTTGCTTCGCCGAAGATCATCAAAATTCGATAATTTGATTGGCCAATTGTCACGTGATTCTGCTCCGCTTTAGACGACCCCCAAAATTAGCAAAAACCACGTTTCACAACATTAGGGCGTAAAATAATGAACTTATAAGCATAACACACGATAAAAAGCCCTCCCTATTTTTAGATACGCACATAAAGTACATGTTCTTTGACCATATTTCAGTTTTTCGTTAGTTCTTTTAATTTTTGCCCTTATTGTATAAATGGCTATCGAATTCTTTAAAAACCTTTCTAACGATTTAACAAATCTTCTTGAAAATGAAGAAGATTATAATGTATTAATTGAAGTTGGTCAAATGCCTAACTGTCAAATATTTAAAGTTCATTCAATAATTTTGAACTCTCGATGTTTTTATCTCCGCGAAAAGCTGTCTAAAACATTTTACAATGAAAAGAACATCAAAGAAATCCATGCACCAAATATTTCTATTACTATTTTTGAAATTGTTATTAAGTATGCATTACGATATTATCAT
Organism: Gigaspora rosea; assembly: GCA_003550325.1. NCBI lineage: Eukaryota > Fungi > Glomeromycota > Glomeromycetes > Diversisporales > Gigasporaceae > Gigaspora > Gigaspora rosea. The sequence continues at coordinate 89,372 of QKWP01001620.1, forward strand.
AAAATTAATTTGACTAAGACTTAAAACGATTTTTTTTTAACACAAATAGATATATTTATGGTGGCATCGTCTTATTCAATAAAGTTGATGCGTCTACAATCCTTGATCTTCTAATTGCTGCTAATGAGTTTGGTCTTGAAGAATTGAGAAATGCAGCACAAACACAATTGGTTGAGAATCATGCATCATGGATTCGTCGCAATTTTACTAAAGTTTATAGAATAAGTTTTGAAAATGACAATTTTAAAGATTTACAAAAATTCTGTAATAATATTATTGCCAAGCACCCAAGCATTATTTTCGATTCTGAAGATTTTGTGAATATCTCAGAAGGTGCTTTGGTCTCTCTTTTAAAGCTTGACAACTTGAATATGGATGAAGGAAAACTTTGGGATCAAGTTATTAGATGGGGAATTGCTCAAAATCCTGACCTTGATTCTAATATTACACAATGGTCTAATACAGATTTTTTAACTTTAAAAACTACACTCAAAAATTGTATGCCTTATATCAGATACTTTCAAATTCCTGGTGAAGATGTTATGGATAGACTATATCCGTATCAGCAAATCTTTGAATCTAATTTGTGGAAAGATATTATGTCAAAATTAGCAGCTCCAAATATAGCCGTTAATTCAATTATTTTACCTCCTCGTATTATCTCTAATGACGTATTGCCTTCAAGAAATAGTGCAGTATCAAGTGGGAATGACACTTCTGCAACATCAAGTGAAACGGATACAATAGATCTTAATCTCTCAGCACAAAGCAAACAAATTATAAATATGAGAGGTGAAGCAATTAAATACTTTTGGAAACGCGAATATCTCAAAGCAGCAAAGCTTTCGAAAAAATTCTCGAAAACAGCCAGCATAGCTATATTGATCAAGAAAATGCTTCAAAATGGAATCTTTCTTATATGCCTTTTAATGGAATATATGAATTAACAAAGGTACTTTGCAAGAACACAACGCTGACTTCTTTGAATCTTAATGGAAGTGATCTTGGAACAGGAGGAGGAAAATTATTAGCCGATGCACTTTGCAAAAACAACATGTTGACTCATTTGAATCTCGATGATACTAAACTTACATCAGAAGGAGGAAAATCATTAGCATATGCACTTTACAATAATACCACTCTAACCTATTTGGATCTCAGTGATAATGATCTTGGGTCCGAAGTAGGAAAAACATTAGCAGATGCACTTTGCAAGAACTCCACCTTGAAAGATTTGGTTCTTAAATCAAATAAACTTGGTTCAAAAGGAGGAAAAGCATTAGCAGATGCACTTTGTAAGAACTCTACCTTGAAAAATTTGAATCTTAGTTGGAATAAACTTGGTTCAGAAGANAAGAACTCTACCTTGAAAAATTTGAATCTTAGTTGGAATAAACTTGGTTCAGAAGAAGGAAAAGCTATAGCAGATGCACTTTGCAAGAACTCCACATTGACTTCACTAAAACTTTAGTGGAATTGTCTTGGATCAAAAGGAGTAAAAGCATTAGCCAATGCACTTTGCAAGAACTCCACTTTGAAGGATTTGGATCTTAGTTCGAATAACCTTGGATCAGAAGGAGGAAAAGCATTATCCGATGCACTTTGCAAGAACTCCACCTTGAAGGATTTGAATCTTAATTCGAATAATCTTAGATCAGAAGGAGGAAAAGCATTAACCGATGCACTTTGCAAGAACTCCACCTTGAAGGATTTGGATCTTAGTTCGAATAATCTTAGATCAGAAGGAGGAAAAGCATTAACCGATGCACTTTGCAAGAACTCTACACTGACTTCTTTGAATCTTTGTCGGAATGAACTTGGATCAGAAGGTGGAAAAGCATTGGCAGATGCACTTTGCAAGAATACTGCGCTAACTTTGTTGGATCTTAGTTCGAATAAACTTGGATCAGAAGGAGGAAAAGCATTAGCCGATGCACTTTGCAAGAACTCCACACTGACTTCTTTGAATCTTAGGAGTAATGATCTTGGATCAGAAGGTGGAAAAGCATTGGCAAATGCAATTTGCAAGAATACTGCGTTAACTTTGTTGAATCTTAGTTTGAATAATCTTAAACCAGAAGGAGGGAAAGCATTAGCTGATGCACTATGCAAGAATAATACTCTGAAAGTTTTAAATCTTAAAGAGTGTGATCTTGAATCAGAAGGAGGAATATCATTAGCCAATGCGCTTTGCAAGAACATCACACTGACTTCTTTGGATATAGCGAAAAATAATCTTAAATCAGAAGCAGGAAAGGCATTAGTGGATGCGCTTTGTAAGAACACCACGCTGACACGCCTAACTGTTCGAGATAATTTTATTGATTTTGAATTAAAATCAAATAATCAAAATATGGAAATACTATAACGCAGTTTAGATGTTTTTTTTTTTATTAAAGTTTATTATCTGTTGCCACTGTAATCTAATTTTTACAAAGCAAAAAAATATAAACCGAATATAATTATTAAATATCCAAAACAAAATAAGTTCATATACTATGCCTGCTAAAAATAAATAAATATTAAATAGGAGAAGGGGTAGAGTGAGAGAGCTAAAAAGAATATATTATCTCTAAATAATGCAATTAAAATGAAATTAAATGATTAATCCCCGATCACTATATCAGATCACGGGAGGATTAATTAATAATACCCTGATCCGTATGCGAATAAGCGGAAATTTCGTTTTTCGCTAATCCACAACGGACCAGGATAGTATTATTACAAATACTCAAACTTGAATCATTTATTTTTTAAATAATTAGATCAATAAATACACTTTATGTCAAAGCCGATGATTTTCTGCCGTGATTAAAACCAAATTTTGCCTGTGGTTAAGGAAAATTCTGCGAAATAATGAGCTGTTTTTTTTAACATATCTGCGAAATTCTGTGTTAATATCAGTACGATCATATGAAATATGTAGGGATGGTTTCGTTCAACTTTTTTGTGCGCTATATTATTTCTATTTTAGAAGGTATTATGATTATCTCCTTTCTCTGTTTATAGTATAATGGATTTTATTTGCCATGTGACTTTGATTTGCGTGTACGTAGATTAATAAGCATAACTTACATATTTTCATTCAGCGTTTAATATTATTTATGCTATTGATTCATATGATATTCATTTTATGTGTATTCTTGTTCTCGCCATTAAGTTACTATTGATTCATATAATTGTTCGATAATAGCAGTTTCAGAAAAAAACAATCAATAAAAATTTATACCCGGTCACTAATCAAGATTTTGGGATATAAATCAGTTAAACACTGGGTTCATGTGTATGGTGCAAATGAAATTTCCGAATAACCATGAAACCCTGTGTATTATAAATGATCGTTTAATGTCGGTGCAAGGTTATGTTATATTTAAAATTTTTCTGCACGTTAAATGTCGTAAATTGATCATAGCTGGAGTTCACTCTATACTTTATTGGTTTAATGCAATATGCAAATTTATATGTGTTTGAAATTTATATTGATCCTATCGAGAAAAAAAATCCTTTTATAATGTCATAATTATCATGAGATCGATTCTCTGATGATTAAAAAAAAACATGTTTGCATAAAAAATTTAGATACGCAATTGCTCAGTGATACACGGGCGTTTGAGAATTCCCTGGACAGGACTTTTTTATTAAATAAACGTTAGGTAAATCATTAAATAAATCACTGAATATACTAATATAAAAAGAAAAGTAATAATTAGCAAACGTTACAATCTCTTATATAAAAATGTTCTGCAAAATGCTCCTGTCTAGGGACTTATCAAATACCTGGTATTTGCTACGTATGCAAAAACTAACGTAGAGGTCCGAAGTCTCCCAAAAAATCGGATCTTATGGAGACCCGAAACGTAGAAAAAAAGGCTGTTTGTTACTGAATTAAACGAAGGTAATATAGGCCTATTATAGCAATGTACGTTATTCACCAATTTTCAACTAAAACTATTGACACACCAACTCCAACCTAACTCTGCTTACACGAAACCAGCCCTGAGGATTTGCTATATAGGTTTCGGTATTTCTCTATTTAGTTCATTAATCGATCGATTAGTTGAATAATATGATCTATCAACTAATCGATTGAAGATTTTTCATCGATTTGTATCACTAATTAAAGTTATTGCTAATTTCAGAATTGCCCCATATGTTTTCAGCTAATTGCAATATATATTATTAAGCTTTTATGAGTACGTTCTAGTTACGTTTATACAAAAAGATTGTTAAAATCTTTATATTCATAGATAAAAAATTTCAAACTCATTAAAATTGCTTAATATTTTATCTTATTATCATTTTAAGTTCACCTAAACAAAAATAAAATAAAATTCTTTATTATTTTGGTTTTTTTTTTATTTTTTTATTTTATTTTATTTTTGTGAGCAAAAAATTTTTCTCATTCTTTACACAATAATTACGGTACTTTCATTACTGATTGCCAGTATCATAAAAATTTTTTATATCTTTTCTATAACAAAATGACATTCTGGAAGAAAAAAAAGTTTTTAATAAAAAGGTACTCGTATATGATATTATAAAGTTCATGCCATTTTTTATTCTGAACTTATATAATTTGGCACTTATATTCAGAATTTTTACAATTTAGAGTTCGTTATATGGTTTTGGTGAATCTGCACAACTTTTAAGCAAACGCTAATTGTCAGCGAAATTGGTTTATATCGCGTTATATAGAGTTTATTGTATATAAAAAAATGTAATCGAAAAATTTTGTTAAATAATTTTTAAAAACATTTTTTCATTAAATTCGTAAGAATAAGTGACATTATTTTTAAATTTACAAATGACATAATTAAGGGGTTCAGAATTAAATCGGAAAATGAAATACGAGGTTTCATAATTAACAAATAAGTGACGTATTTTAAATAGTATTTTTACTATGTTGAATTATAAATCGGAAAAATAAAATAATATTCTCTGATTTTAATTATGAAACCCCCTAATAGGAGCGTTTAGAGACTCCCATTTTGACGAAATAAGTAAAATTTTTTTTTATTATATCATCAAACTACTTAATAATACCGTAACTAGCACATGATCATGTGGCGGCTTCGCCGCCAGGTATGATTTAATATCGGGCATGTTAAACATTACTAATAAGTTCAACTTTTTTTTTAAATATGAATGATTTGGTCTGATATACCGGGATAAGTCTTTATTGATTTGCGATCATAGATATAATTTATGCATAATTGAAGTGAAAGGATATAGTCTCAGAAATAGGCAAGATGTTATCTAGGTATCAACGTAAGATGTTGCGTATTTAATCCATGGCATTGGCTGACGGTTTCCCGGGCTTAACAAATATATACGAAAGAATTTATCATATAAAATTAGAGAATGTGTAATGTGGGATAAAGTGATGTTTATTATTAATAAATTCGAATTCATTAAGGGTTTAATAGAATAAAATTAAGTGAACTACTATTCACTAGATTTAGATCTTACATGTAATGTCTCAATTTTCCTTTTTTTTTGGTCGATTATTTCAGCATGTATGGTTAATATGTGACTAGAACTATGAGAATAGTAAAAGTAATCATTTTAAGTGAAGTTATGGAGTTAACGATTATTTTTTATTATTCTTGCACAATGTTTATAGACGTTCTTTCGAAGGTCGTGTGGTTTCTATAGTGATTTTTGTAGTAAATGCAATTTAAATTGTAAGTTATAAGTAAGTTACACAAGCTAGTAATCTAAATAAGTGAAAAAGGTAAAGCGTCGCGCTAATGCTGTGAGTCTTGTAAATTAAATAAGCTAAAGTAATGTGATAGCTTAAATGCTTAAATTACTTACTAAATCTTTGTTCAAATTACTTATTAAACCGTTGCTCAAATTATTTTTTATACCAGTGATATAAGTGGCGCTTCGTGCCACACATCTTAGTTAATAATTTTTTTTAACTATAATAGATTTTACTAACTATTGCAGTACATACAGTATGCAGTTAAATTATACTTAGATTGTTTGAAATTACAATTTCGTTTAACGTTCTCCCTCCCTATTTTCAAGAGCTCCCCTTTGAAATTAAACAGGCCAATCAGAACGTTCATTATGTCTGAGATTCCAATAAGTCATGCTTATAAGCTAACCAATAATAGTGTGGTTATTTTTGAAATATAACATAATGTTTGTATCGGAATTATGTGATTTCAATCATGAAAATTCTGTCACAGAATTTACTTACCATTCTGGTGAACAAAGCACATAGTTGAATTAGTTTGCATTAAATTATCATAAAAAATCTTGCTATGAAACTTACTTGCTATCTACACAGTATGTGGTTAAGGTTAATATAGTTAGCATTAAAATTGCATGATTTCTATCGTGAGTTATGTAAAAAATTTGTTACAAACTTTATTTATTATTCTAGTAACACATAGTTGTGTTGATTTAGTTTGTATTGGAATTATCATAATTTCTATCTCTTATTCACTAATGCACAATATACAATAGTAAGTTTGGAGTCAGCTTGTATTGAAATTTCATAATTCTTATCATAATTTAGTGTAAAAAATTCTGTTGTAAAACTTGCCATCTTGTGATTACAAATACGTAGATTAGTTTGCATTAGATAATTGTGACTTCTACTATGAGTCGCTATAAAAAATTCTGTTACAGAGCTCGTTATTTTTGTAAATACTGCATGTGGTTAACTTGCATTGGAATAATCATGATGCTAAAGAGTCAGAAATGGGAAAGGAAATTACTTGTTATGAAAAAATCACTTTACACGCATGTAATTATTAGTAATTGTTGCATAGTGATTTAGCTTTTCCTATCTATACAGTAGAGTAAACAAAAGTAAAAATTCAAGTTCTCACTTTAATGAATTAGCCCATAATTATAATACAATCAATTCCTGGTCATTTTATTATTTCTATTATTTTCTATAACAATAACCAAACATTGTTACTATAAAAACACTAAAAAAATGCACGATATTGAAAACTGGTAATACAGTGAATTACAATTCTTATAGGGCTTAATTCGTTATTAAGAAACTTAAATTTCACTTCCAGATTTTTATTTTGTTATACTCAAATGATCGTTAGATATGAACATAATGCAAATAAAAAAAATTAAAGATGAATAATTAAATACTATACCAAATCTGAAATTAAACATTCCTTTTTTATAAGAATGCTTAATTTTGGTTATTATGTGTTATAATATGATGTGATTTGTATAAATATGAAAAGTAAACCCCTTAAATGAATTAGTGACATTATCTTGAATAACTTAAATAATTCGATTACTAAATTGTTGTAATCTCAACAACTAAACTAAGGTGAATATGTCCCTTATAAAAAATTATTACTTTAGTTAATAAATGATCATTAGGTTCATATACATACTAAGTCAGAATGAATAAAAATTAGGTTAATTGCTTACCTTAAATATCAGATATTTTGACCAATTAAAAAAGATTTCTATTGTAAAAAAATCTGTTATATAGTATGTAATTACGATCATATTAGTTTTGTATTGGAATTATTGTAATTTTATCATGAGTTACTTTTTGAGCATACCTTCTATTCTGGTGGACACAGTAAGTATTTAAGTTAGTTGCATTAAAATTATCATAATGTCTATTGTGAATTATTGTAAAAATTCTGGTAAAAAAATATACTCATTCCAGTAATATACAGTATGTGGTTAAAGTTGAGTTAGTGAATTGAAGTTGCATGATTTCTGCTGTGAGTCACTGTAGCAAAAATTGCTCTTTCAGTGATACATAATGTGTTGTTAAGGTTGAGTTAAGTTTGTATTGGAATCATAATTTCTATTGTTAATTACTAAAAAAAATTCTCTAAGTTTGTATTAGATTTCTATTAAGTGTTACAGAATAGCAACCGCCCTACCTTATTTAGTGCAAGGGTGCATCGATTGTAGACAGGATTTGCATGAGGAGAGTATCTCCCTGCATTTAGAATACAAACTAAAAATTCCAATTATAGAACATGATTAAAAATTTGCTTTGTGTTCGCAAAGCAGGAAGGTGCTCTCCTCATGAAAATCTGGACTACACTTGATGCATTCTCAATGCACTAAAATTAGGTAGGACAAATATTAAAAATCGAAAAAGACTCTGCTTTACAAAGACTTACTATTTTGATGGCAATTTTATATATCTTAAATTATCAAGATTTCTACTTTGTGTTTGCAAAGCAGGAAGATGCTCTCTGCTCATGCAAATCCAGGCTATATTTGACACACCCCGACACACTAAAATAAGATAAAACGCCGTTAAATCAAAAAAAAACCTCTACAGAACTTTGATGGTGACAGTACACAAATGATCATGAAATAATGTAAAAATTAGCATGAATATTGCTCACTATCCCGGAGATCATAGTACATAATTAAAGTTGAATTAGCTTGCATTGGTATTACTGTAAAAAGTTCTATTACAAAACCTACTTGCTATTCCAGTACACATCGTATCCAGTCAAGGTTGAGTTATTACCGTAAAGCATCCTATTTTGTTATTCTAGTGGAAAGGTCGTTGAGAGGTTATATAAGTAATATGCATGGTTCTCTGTAATTTTCTCTGAAAATTCTACTGTATTTAGGTATAATTTTATTTGTAAAGCATAATGTTTGCTTATTTCTGTTCGAAAACTGGATGGGTTGCTCTTATTCATTGTTAATATTCGGTATTTCTAATTCATATAATTTACTATCTGTGAAAAAGTTATTATACAATGGTTTAATATAAAATGAATAATCATATAATTTTATATAAAAAATTTCAAATTACCTTGATTTGTATAATTATTGTTAAATGAAATAAAACTACTTTTATACAGCGAATCAATATTCATTTGCATATCTTCATTTTTTATATTTTGTAATTTTTTATCTGATTCCAATAATTCTGATAAAATGGTTTCGTTATTTTGCCATTCAACAAAAATTTCGTAAACTTCTTTTGCAGTTGGTCGTTTTTCCGGATCTGTATGCCTACATTTCTTCATCAAGTCTATATAGCACATTGCAGTATTTTCGTGAATAGGTGGTCGTAAACCACCACATACTTGGATCTGAAATTGTATTTTAGATTGTAACATGGAATCTTGCTCAAAAGGTACAGGTTTACCATATAAAATTTCCCACATAATTATACCAAAAGAATAAATATCAGATGCTTTATTATGTGGATGTTTGTTCAAAACTTCAGGAGCGATATAGGGTAAAATTCCATAAACTCCATCAGATTTTGATTTTAATTCAATATTGGCAGTTATCGAAAGTCCTAAATCTGCGATGTATGCACTTTTTAAATTATTTAGTAGTATATTTCTGCTATGTAAATCCCGATGAATAAGATCATAAGAATGAATTAACTGAAGATCTGATGCAATACATTGTAGCAGATTTAATTTATCATTCCAATTCATTTTTGCTATTGCATGTAGATTTTTGCGCAAACAACCTAATGATGCATATTTCATGACAAGAATATAATCTTTAGAAACATTATCCCTTGATATACAAAAACATTTTAAAATGTTGAATCTTTAAGACCGATATCACAATATTGTTAAGAAAAAAATGAGTTAGCATAAATAACAAAGAATCATGTGATTAACAACAATATTTCATAAAAATTACCTCAATGATAAATTCTTCGCAATAATTATTTGATTTATGAAGTAATTTAAGCGCAACAGATTCCAATATATTTCGAATTTTATCATACCATTCAGCGTAATATACAGTTGCAAATCCACCTTTACCTATCTCAATAATATTTTTAAATTCATTATAAGAAATCCAAGATATCTGATATTTATTTTCTAATAATATTTTTTTCAAGTCGTCATAAATTTCTGAATTATATATCCACTCGTTTGTGCCTATAATTTATTTGTAAAATTTAGTAATAAATAATAAATAATTTAATATCTAATATATTTTATAAAAATTAACAATAATATAATACCTATGTTAAATCTTTTTCTCTATCGACCATTTAAAGTAGTTAATAAATAAGTATACATTATATTATATACCGATATATAATAAATGAATATTTTATGTATTTTATAGTTATTGATCTGGAGATATAAAGTCAATCAATCGTATACCAATATCAGGTGTAACTATCTTTTTTCATGTCTAGAAGATACTCTTATGAATTAACTTTTCTAAACAATTATAGGATATCGCTCTAATATTATTCTAACTTTAAACATGACATTAAATTATTATTCTTTTGTTTACAATTACACTTGATCTTATGATTTAATTGTGATATGTCTCAATTCACTAGCTCAAATTTAAATTCTATATTTACCTTTGATACCAATATTTGACTTTATCTAGATCTCTTGTTACTCTAATTCCATTTCGATAACATTCTGCAACTGAAGACATTCCATTAGCGTTCCCCATTTCTGCAGATTTTTAATAATAAATGAATGCCTTGTGTTCATCTTTTTCAACTCTAATTCCTCTTCGATAACAATTTTCAACTGTAACAAATAATGTTGGAGATTGTTAAGATTGTTACCAAAGAGGAATTGGAGTTGAAAGGGATGAAAATAAGGCACTAGTTTATTATCAAAAATCTGCAAAGATGGGTGACAAAAGCGGAACATATAATGTTGAGTTCCCCATCTCTGCTGATTTTTGATAATAAGCGAATGGCTTATTTTCATCCTTTTCAACTCCAATTCCTTTTTCATAACAATATCCAACACTATTTGTTCCATCTGCGTTCCCCATTTCTGCAGTTAGTTTGTATTGGAATAATTATGAATTACTATAAAATGGTGATGATATTCTAATATTCTTGATCATAATTTGCTCATCGATATTTATTTTAGTCTTAACACTTTGATCACGGGTTGTATAATCAATCAAAAACGTTAAACCATAATTACTCGATCATATCACATTTTGGATATAGTCATGATTTTATAAAACTACAACTACATAAATGCAGAGAAAATTAGTAATCATTATATTCTGGATGCAAAAATTCCGACAAAAAATTTACCAAAAATGCAAAAATCTAGAAATTAATCATTAAATTTTAGCGGAATGTAATTTCTTTTCTAGTATCTGCTAATAAATTCATTATTTTTTATTAATATCATGGATTTTTTTTATCTATTGCGGAGCAGTTGTTCTTGTTCTTGCACTTGCGCTTGCATTTGTTTTTGCGCTTGCACTTGTTCTTAAACTTGAGATCATTATATAAAAATGCTTTCCAATTAGTGAAACATTTGATTGACTTTTTTTTTTTTTAGCTATTTTTCGCTAAAATATTTGTATTTATTATAATCAAATAACAGAAGCGAATTTGGAAATTTCATGTTTTTTACGATTCTAAGAGAGTTGTTTAAGGCGTTAAAAAACATCGATATAGGCCTTATTCAGGTGTGATCACGTTAGCATACTTGATTGGCCGGTGGAATAAAGCATTAAAAAGACGTTGATCTAAGCCTTATTTTGGCGTGACCATTATGAACACTTGATTGGCCAGTGGAACAGAGCGAAATTTGTGTTTTAATATTAAAATATGTATTCATCACCATCATCAACATAATATATTATACGTTATACAAGAATAGAACCTACGACACAACATTTGCTTTTTTTATTTTTATTTACATAACAAAAAAATATCATGTAATAATACACGTTATGCAAGAATAGAATCTACGAAACAACATATACTTTTTTTATTTTATTTACACACAAAAAAAAAAAATTCACACATTATTGTTACATTACATAATTGTTGATACAAAAAAAAATAATCAAATTTTTTCGTTATGATTTTTCGTTATGGCCTTTGGCGATCACTGATTATCAATTCATCATTCCGGCAAAAAATCAGAAGAAAAAAAACCAAAATTCTAAAAAACCTCGGAAAGATAAGCATAAAACATAAAGTAAAATAGACACACATGCGTGAAAAGGATGCTTTTTAATGGAATTAAGTTGTTTTTAGCCGATTCATTTTTTTTTCCTGCATCTAATATAAAATAATATAATATCATATAATATAATATCATATAATATAATATAATATAATATAATATAATATCATATATAATATAATAATATAATAAAAATGGTGGGTGGAAAAATTTCCTTTTATAGATTATGAGGAAATTTTGGCTGCCGATCATATGCACAAAAGCGACACAAAATACGCTAAACAGTAAAAAATGAATACACCACAAAACATAAATAGTAAAAAAGGTTGCACTGCATAAACAAATTAGGTAAGGTGGAGCAGTCAAAATTGAATAGCTTTAACAAAATACAGAGTAAATAATAAAACTTTAGCTCAAATTACTTACTGAATCTTCGCTCAAAATTTGCTTATTGAACCTATGTTCTGAATTTCGCTCACAAATTACTTTTTAAACCTTTACTTAAATTATTTTTTCATATAACATGCTGAACCTTTGCCTAAATTACTTGCTGAACTTTGCTCAAATTATTTATTAAACCTTCACTTATGCTATTTTTCTATACAACTTACTAAACCTTTGCTCAAATTACTTATTAAACTTTTGTTCAAATTATTTTTTTATATAACTTACGAAACCATCGCTTAAATTATTTTTTCAAATTACTTACTAAATCTTTGCTTAAATTATTTTTTATATAACTTATTAAACTTTCGTTTAAATTATTTTTTATATAACTTATTAAACTTTCACTTAGATTTTTTTTTATAGCTTAACGAATATTACTTAAGTTATCTTATATATGCCTCCAAAGAGAACTTTGAAGCAAACTATTATAATTAATTGCTGATCCGGATAAGATCAGCAGAATTTCTATATTAGAAATTTGGGCAAAATTCCTATGATATTAACTATATGCTTCAATCTGAGCTGAGTCAAATGAAATGTATTTTTTTATTAAGTTAACGATACATGTCTATTAATTGAAAGTTGTAGAGCTCGTCGAGAGGCATATAACGGTGGTTAGAACATCCAAATCGGCCCAGTGGATGGTGAGTTATTATTAAAAACAATTGGCTGAATATATAAAATCTCTATACAAACAAATAGAGATTTTATATAGTCGGCCAATCGTTTTTTAATAATAACTCGCCATCCACTTAGAGTTGGGCAACGAAACAAAACCTATCCGAAACTAGTTTCAGATTTTTAAAAAAATACGAAACCCCCGAAACCCGAAACTCCGAAACTATAATCCGAAACTCCCCGAAACTATATTTAAAATTTTGAAAATTTTATGATATATAATTTATAATAGAATATTACTACAGTAAAAGTACCTAGTGGTGATCATCACATTCCTAGATATTTTTAGGATTAGGTGAGGATCTCAAAATATACATAGATAGGTCAGGTATTAGTTTGCTTATTTCTGGTGTTTTTTATACAAATCTTTCTATTTATAGTAATTTTTTGCTTATTTTTGAAGTTTTTTTGCAGAACTTTCTATTTTTGTAATTTTATAATTAAACTAACCTATCTATATATATTTTGGGGTCCTGTTAGGTGAAGTTATAGAATTTTATTTTAGTTTTTATAAGGTTTTTGAATGTTTTGAACATTTTTACTTAGAGTCTCTAATCCTGTTATTTAGTATGTTTTAAAGATTTAAGCACCTAGTGATCGATCACTACCAGTTATAGTTAGTAATATTCTTTATAATTTATATATATATTTTAATTTAGAAAATAACTAATAATCATCATAGGTGATTATCATCTATGATCTATAATGCAAAATCAAAATAAACATAAAGATTAATAGTAAATTTAGCATGGAATTTTTTTTTGTATAAAAAAAAGTATTTTCAAGAGCAAAATTTTAGAATAGAAGCAATTTTAGCAATTTTTTGTTTTTGTTACACGAAATTGATCCACATATTACACCTGATCCTGAATTTTAATTGGCAAATTGACTAGATAATATAATTTCCTATAATTTATTGATTTATCATTTAATAAATAATATAACTGAAATATACAAACTCAATTATAACCTATATGTAAATATGTAGATTTTCTCTTGGCAGACTCAAATATTTGTGTATTAACATGTTAGCACATTCTGCAATACCATATTTTGTAAAAATTTAACCTTAAATAGTTTCGGGGTTTCGGATAAGGTTTCGGGTTTCAGATGAGGTTTCGGAGTTTCGGATGAGGTTTTGGAAGCTATAATCCGAAACCTGAAACTTTCAGATTTGGCCAAAAAGGTTTCGGTGCCCAACTCTACATCCACTGGGCCGATTTGGATGCTAACCACCGTTAGATGCGTCTTGATGAGCTCTACAATTTTCAATTAATTGACAGACATGTATCATTAACTTAATAAAAAAATACTTTTCATTTGACTCCGCTCAGATTGAAACATATAATAAAAATTTATATTTTACTTATCCCCAAAATTACTATTGTCCCAATATAGGGGTCCGCTAAAGCCTTGTACCCACGTGACTTTAAAAAAATACTTTTCATTTGACTCCACTCAGATTGAAGCATATAATAAAAATTTATATTTTACTTATCCTCAAAATTTACTATTGTCCCAATATAGGGGTCCGCTAAAGCCTTGTACCCACGTGACTTTTTATATGTAGATCGGCCAATCAGAATCATGAAATTTTGTTTACACGGAGAAGTCAAAAATCAAAAAAAAACCGCAAAAATATAAAAACGATAGTCTAAACCCGTTTTGGTGCATTAATGAAAAATGTAGAGAAGGCAATTTTACCTATATTTATACCCTCTCCTAACGGTAAACTAGCACTAACCCTAATTATAACTAAAATTTCAAAAGTCACGTGGGTACAAGGCTTTAGTGATCCCCAAACTCTGCAGATCTTATCCAGATTATCAATTAAGGAAAAGAACTTGAAAAAAATTAATTGTCTTTTACGTATAGTAAGATATCGATCCAGTTCTATGGCTTGTATTAATTTCAATAGTTCGTCAATTTCTTTACCCAGAACCCTTATTCGTGCAAGTTGAGTATTCATTCATAAATGTCTTTAAAAGATTATTTATTTTTAATTTGACGTTGATGTGAAATTTTAGGCATGTTAAAACATAAACGATATTAGAAGCAGTATCGTTAACAATAAAATAAAATAATTATAATAAGTAAGGTCATATAAATAAGTGTACTCAATTTTAATTAAAAAAATTAATAAGTTTGTTCATCTTATTTGCTAATAAATACGCCTTCTTATTTTATCAAAATAAGACGAATTTTAATTCTGAAACCCTTATTACAGTATTACGTAAATTAAACGATATCAGTAATTTTTGATAACGCTAATATTACTTATATTTCGTAATATGTAACCAAAATAGGTAATTGATAAATTTGCCCATCAGAAATATTTAATCTATGTACATACGTAAAAGTTGCGTAAATTAGATTTTTTTATGTAAATATAAATGTGATAATGCATCATTTATTTCTGTATTTAGGCACTCAATTCGATCGGTCAAAATTGAATTGTTCTCATCAATACTATGACAAAAAATAAATCTAATTAATTAAAAGCTCATTTATTCGTTTTCCCAAGTACAAGTAGACATAATTTGAATAAAACATGACTATTCAAAATATTATTAAATTCACAAACACAACAGATACTACAGACTATCTCCTCGTATTCATTTTAATCATTATTATCTATATCTTTACCTTTTATTACAAGCACTTTACTCGTCCTGATAAAATCCCTAGTCCATTACCTTTACCATTCATTGGAAATCTTCATAATCTTGGCTATGATGTAAAATTATTCTATAAGCAATGTCAACAGAAATACGGTGATACCAGTGAAGTAATGCTTGATCGTAGATACATCATTCTTTCAAGCCCAGAATATATCGAGAAACTTTTTGATCTTAGACAATTTTTCATGAGACTTCCATATTCGCAAGGTATAGATGAAATCGGAATGTATGGACGTGGAACCTTCTTCAATAATAATTATGAAAATTGGAAATACAATAATAAGCTTTTTATGGATACATTTATGTCACAAAAATTTATTGATAATGCCATAATGTCTACAAATAAACTATATGAAGAGTTGAGTAGCTATTGGCAGTCACTTGGAAATCAAAATTTTTTAAATAATACTAATGATAATTGGACACTAGAGACAGATTTTTCGCAATGGTTCACGGATTTGCAAATGACTTCGTTTCAATAGTGACTACTGGAGAACGCACGTATTCAATTGCTTCATATTATAACATGCAAAGTCTTATCAAATCTAAATATCCTGATGCATTAGTCAAAGATGGAGATATTCGTCAAATCAATTGTAAAATATTTTGAAGGCATCATTTTCTTTGCATGCTTCAATTCATTCATAAGGAATTATATTCCAATAATCAAAAACATATCGAATTTTTATTTAAAGAATCGGGATTATTTATTTGAAAGATTGGATAAAATAATCAATAAGAGAAGTAAAGAACTCGAAAAAATATTCGTAGATACAGAAATAAGAATCGATTTGCTTACTTCCTTAATAACCGCAAACATGAAGAATGCTTCAAATGGTGAGGTGTTAAAACCAATGACTGATGAAGAGATCAGAGGTAATTTATTAGAAGCCTTCTTGGGTCGAACAGATACTGTGAGTATTTCTGCGTACACGTCATTTTTGTTATACAGACATCTGGATATAACGACATCATAGTAACTCACTATATCGACATTTTGAATTTTTTTTTTGTTTGATATCTCAAAAATGTCAATATGACCAGAGTGACATATTTAATATATCTAGTATGTTTGGTTGTTATTTACTTATTCTATAATATTTACTTATGTTTATTATCTTTAGATTTCGAATTCATTTTGCTTCATAACCTATTATATTTGTAAAAATCCACATGTAAAACAAAAAATGCTTTCAGAAATTGATCAAGTTTTACCTAAATCTATTGACAAATTTTATATATCATATAATGACCTCCGAAAACTAAAATATTGTGAAGCAATTATTAAAGAAGCTTGTCGTATGGTGCCAGTAATTCCTTTTACTTTCCGTACTATTACTAAAGAATGTGAAATTGCTGGGTATAAATGGCCTCCTGGAACAAATTTTATTTTGAATTTTTTAGGAGTACATGGTCACCCTGAATTTTGGTCCGATCCTGAAGTTTTCAACCCGGATAGGTTTTATAATGATGATCTATATGATAAAAGATTAGGCGACAAATCTGCCCTTATGATGTTTGGTGGAGGCAAGAGAATATGTCCTGGAAGAATGTTGGCAATGGTTGAGTTACTTTTATTAATGGTGTTAATATATAAGAACCATAATGTTGAATTGGTGAATATGCATGAACCATTAAAAATTTTTACTTATGTTAATACCAATTGTCAGGAGCTTAGAGTTAGAATTAGCTCCCGAACTTTATTTATTAATTTAGTGTGAAAAATTAAGCGTATTTATATTATTATATGCTTTAAGTTTTCAACTCTTTTTTAACTATTTTAATTAAAGTTAAATTACGTTTTATTTTTCATCTGTTTATATATAACTTGAAATCATAAATAGTGATTTGAACTAAAGCATGTCGCCGTAATTAGTTAATTACTTCTATTATATTCACTACATATATTTTTACACAGGCTTTTATAAACCCATAATTGTATAATAATTTTTACATGTAGTAAAGATTACTACATGTAGTAAATATTACTAAATGTAGTAAATATTACTACATGTCGTAATTTTACTACATGTAGTAATGTAGTAATCTTTATTACATATAGTAATATTTACTACATGTGCTCCATATATTATAGCATATGACAAATATAATATGTTATTTGTAATTAAATTTGTAAAAAAAATATTTACTGCGCTAACCTGTGTCTAATTCCAAGTATGTCCAGGCCTGTTATTCAGAAATAGCGATACTGGTTGGTTTCCTGGACCAGATGTTTAAAATAATATACATGTACGCCTTGTATAATGCAGCTCAATTTAAGTTCTCAGTTGATATTTTAATTTTATTTTAACCCTTTACTATTTATTATATTATAAATAATAGTTAATGCGGACTTATTCGCTATTTTATTGCTAAATAGTATAAATGTAGTATATTATAGTTAATGTGGGTTTATTCACTATATGTTGTTATAATTTAGTATATAATATGTATTATTGTCTGCTACGCATTCAATAACTATATAGTACATTATAATTTATTGGCTAAGTATATGATGTTATAAATTTAGCAATATTTATTACATTATATATATATATATATTTTACGTTTAGACTGTAGCCTTGCTCAGCTTATTGGGCCACACTTTATTAATTAAATGGTTGTGTACAAAGACGAGGGTACAACTAGCTACACGTGCACTTTTGGTGCCTAATTTAAGTAGTCCGCCCGCAGGTTCTACACTAGCTGCTATACCTGCAACCCACTACAGGTATTGCCTATTCAAAACCCTCTGATCTAAATATACAAATCCACCAATTAAATTGCCAAACAGCCTTAGGGCTAATTTACCCCGCAGGCATCCAGTACCAGTCGAGTAACTTTGTCCCATTTCGTCGTTTTATGCCCCTGGATTTTCAGTACCACACGGTCCGATTATCAAATCATGAGGTACATCCCTTGCCCTTGTAAAGTTCGTTCGGATCCCAGTACCGACCTTATTTATGGTAGCACCATCAGAGATCGTAATCTACCTCCTTACTTGGGCTTCCCAAACAGGTTTCTGTTTTTCTGGTTCTTTGGATTTTTCAGTGTAACAAACACTATTGCACCCGAGAGCTTCCATTCAAGATGGTAGAACCAAGGTTACAGGTAGGGTGCAGGACATGTTGGGTTTGACCCGAAATTTCGCGGGTCGGGTCGGGTTCAGACACGGGTCGGGTTCAAATTATAGACCCGTAATAAATCGGGTTGGGTTCGGGTCGGGTCTATTAAATTACCAGGTCGGGTTCGGGTTTCTGTTCATTGACCTGTAAAACCCGATCAAATCTGATATAATTTTTAAAAATTAGGTAGCTGCGCGACAAAAACAAGGAGTGTTATACTATAAGTACATCTTTAAAATTAAAATTTCCGAAATAGAATATATTATTTACATTACACTGTTTTCTTTTAATGATAAATGTAAGTCGTATAAATACTTTTACACGTGAAATAGACTCGATTATGCTAAGTGATTTATTTGTTAGAAAATAAATCTGTTAATGGTTGTTTAGCATCCAATAACAGCACATCTGGCTTTGAATTTAACACGCTCACAACCTGAGCCCCTTCATGGTCCAGTCAACACATTAAATTCAAAACCAGATGCTTTTTTAATAGTGTCATGTAAAAAAACGGTCACCCTGTTATCCTTCGAATCTTTCGCCTGCCAAATAAAACCGTTTTGCTTGCTATGCATCCATTAACTATAATATAATTTATATTGTAATAAATTAATTTTCGAAGGGTTAAAACCTCATTATTATTGTGGACTAAAATATATTGTTGATTTTTTCGAAATAAAAATAAAACAATTGACACATAATAACAATAATAATATAGTAAAAAAAATTAAAAAAATTAAAAAAATATATTAATAAATAAAAAGCAAATAAAAATATGCTTGCCTGAATATTAAATGCTAGCTAAATTTTCAGAATACATTCGAATATTTCATATATATTTTAATAATTTTTGCATTCACCGCATAGAAACATCCGCATTTGTCAGGAATCTGGTCGGTCAGGTGTTTTGTCTAACCCAAATCTAATAAGAAGATGATAGATAGCACAGATTATTTCGCAAAATTTTCGACATAACAAACTTGATCCCCAAGTTATTTCTATCTTGTTTAGACATCTGCAGCTCTTCTGTTACGCCAATACAAAAAACCTTAACTGTTAAAGGTATAGCTTGAATTTCAAGTTACACTAAAGATTGGCATTTTAGTATATTTAGACATTTATTAAAACGAATTTCACGAGTCACAAAGCTATATTCTGCGAATCAATAAAGTGTTGAAGAAGAAAATTTGTAATACTAGCCGATAAAGATCGATTCGAATATAATGAACAAAAAGAGTGAACAATAAAGAATTATCTTTATAAATATCAATGAAAAGATCAATGCAAATATCAATGTAATCATTAATAATTATTATTAACGTTATTGATAAAATTTGCTATTTTTATTGTCATTATTAATAAATTATAGATTACTCAATTATTATTAGTACGTAGTTTATTACATTGCTGTGGTCTCATGTCTGCATCACAATTGATCAAATTTGCTATTTTTATTGTCATTATTAATAAATTATAGATTACGCAATTATTATCAGTACGTAGTTTATTACATTGCTGTGGTCTCATGTCTGCATCACAATTGATCTTGGTTATGTGAAAATCAAGAAATAGCACGTATCGACGTAAACTCACCTGATATTACGGCTATTTCTGTATGCTCATATATGTACAATAACTGTATTTCACTAGCACAGCACATTAACCTACGCCAAATCAACTGCAAGATTTTGCTGATACCACTCTAGATGTGGTTAACTATACACTCCGTTAATGCAAGCATAACTGCATTCCTGGTATTCTTACCCAATCTATCTGATTACCCGATTTATGAAATTTACAAATTTTGGAAAATTTATGTCTGTACCATGCCGATTGCACATTATTTCCAGGAGGGGTAAATCTGACGTTCAACTTACTGTTGCATTATTCTGTAGTGGTCTTTTTAATTGCAAAATTAGTGCGACAAGTTGGCGAATCCTTTGAATTTTACGTATTACCACGTAAAGACGATGGTTATATGCAGGATTGATAACAGCGATTATGTCAATCATCTGGATTTTCTTACCCTCAATGGCATAACTCTTTCTTGCATGTGCTATACGTGCTCATCAATCGTCTGGATTTTCTCACCTTCAATAAAATTGTCGCGAAATAACCGGTATGACATTATTTAGAAAATTGCGTTCCCTGAAATGGCACGTATGGTTTCAAAATAGCTCATGTATCCCAAAATGATATACAATAGTTAGATACAATACAGTATAACCGGCATGTTAGGAGAAATTTTATCTTTGTCTCAAAATACAGTAGCGCCCATGGAATATTCTAAATAACGCATATATTCAAAATAATATCCAGGTGGGCATTATTTCGCAACAATACGGTATATACATATGTATGTATATACTTACATATTTGGATTTTTTCACCTTGAATAAATAATTATCTTGCTGTACCATATTGTCGCGAAATAATGGTTTAGAAAATCATGTCCCTAAAGACGGGTTCCATCAAGTAATTAGATATAATGGCATATTAGGAGAAATTGTATCTTCGTTTCAAAATAATGCCCATGGGTCTAAATAATGTGTAAGTGGGCATTATTTGTGACAATATGAATGTATGATTTATGTAATCTTCAATCATCTGGATTTCTCATATTCAATAAAATAGTTCTTTTTTGCATATACTATATGGGCTCATCAATTGTCTAGATTTTCTCACCTTTAAAAAATAATTCTCTTGCATGACTGTATTGTTGCGAAATAATGGTTTAGAATCTTGTGTCCCTAAAAAATGGAATATATAATTTCAAAATAACCTATATGCATCCTAAATAACAAGCTCCCTATATTAGGGTTCCAACAAGTAATAGATAACAGGTTTGTTAGGGGAAATTTCTTCGTTTCAAAATAATACCCATGGCATGCTCTAAATAACATGCAAGTGGCGACAATACAGTATATACATATATGTGTATATGTGTACTCATCAATCATCTGGATTTCTCACCCTCATTAATGTAATTCTTTCTTGCATATACTGTATGTGCTCATCAATCATATCGATCTTTTACCTTCAATCAAATAATTCTTTTTGCATATGCATATATATATGTATCCACTTATTTGCACGGGTATACAAATTTCTGAAGAGGAACTAGCCAATCGGAGTGTATAAATTTTGCTATTCCATATCAGAATCAGAGTACAAACATGCGAAAAAGAGAAAAAAGCAAAAGTAAAATTATGTATGTGTATGCCTAAAAATACGTCTTATTGACTTTGTGGTACAAATTCTTTGTTTCTTCTTCTTGAGTTCTAGAGTTGATAATATTCATGATTTGGTTTTGTCTCAATTGAGAAAGAATAAATAATACATATAAAAGGATACCAGTTTCTAATAAGTCTTTTCTTTTTTTAAAAACAAATAAGCTACAAAATTATTCACAATATTATTCACGATATATTTATAACTGATACATAAAGAATTGGATACTTTTAATATAATTATTGACCTATTTTATTTAGTACAGTAAAAAAATATAAATGGATTTAATCGAAGATACAAGTATGGATTTAGGTGATAAAGCAAATACGAATCCAATTAGTAGTGAAGATGAAAGTCTAGAAGTAACTGAAGTAACTGAAATAACTGAAGTAACCTCTGATACCAATAAACGTAAAGGTGGTAAACCTCCATCATGGGTTTTTGAAGAAAAGCATTTTATAAAGGATGATAAACAAAGTAAAAATACAAATAATTAGAATCTTTTTTATTTTTATTTTTTTTTAACAAAATTAAATTTTTAGAGGATCATATTAAATGTGCATATTGTAAAACTTCATTTAAATATGATGGTCGGTAAAACAGGAACTAGCAATTTGATTTGTCATTTAAAAAATACAAAATGCAGTAAAAATCTTAACACTCAATCACAGCAAAAATTGCAATTTTCTCGTTCTACACCTGGTGTTGTTGTATATAAATTCTCTCAGGAGAGAAGCCGCCAAGATTTGGTGGAAATGATTATCATGCATGAATATCCATTTCATATAGTTGAGAATGAGGGATTTTTAAAATTTATTAACAATTTACAGCCACAGTTTAGAGTAATGAGTGAAAGTACTATACGTGAAGACTGCAAAAAGCATGTTGCCGACTTTGAATTAAAGATACATATGATGGTACAAGAGGTTTCTGGACATCTAAGTTTTACAACAGATCTTTGGACTCCAAACCAAAATCTTGGATACATGGCCATTACATGTACAGTATATTTTATTTATAATATATGTTTATATATCTAGCAATGATTACCTTTCACTGTGTAAACTGCATATAGCACATAAAAACAAAATTTTGCATACACTTTTTTTTGAATAAATGTGTAGATGCCATACAGAAAAAATTGATATTTTGTAAGCAGTATACACAGTTGCCTATTTGCTATACAAAAAGTCTATAAATTGTATAGCATTCATACAATAAATTTTAATTAAAAATTTACACTTGCTCTATTAGGTCATTTTATCGACGAGAATTGGAAAATCCAAAAATTAATCTTGGCTTTTAAATTAGTTCCTACACCACATACTGGAATTACTATCACAACACATTTATTAAATGTCTTGATGATTGGAATATTACTTCTAGAGTAGGTAATCAAGAAAATTGGATTTAGTAAAAAACTTATGAAATAGCTAGTATTTTTTGTAATAAGTCTGCATTGCAGAAAAATTTTCAAACATTTATGATGAAACCAGTATTGGAAATTCAAAAGACAGTATAACAATTTTTGTGAACATATTTAGTTTTTATTATAAAAGAATTTTGATTGTTTAAAAAAATTTATATTCTTGTAAACAATAAACATATAATTTTCAGCACTGAGTAAAACCTCTCTAAGTACATACTCTACTCAAATTCTAGTTCAAATATATGCATAACTTCTATAAATGCATTTTGCTTATTGTACTTTAAGTTAAATCTGGTTCCAAGTGCATACACTTAGAAAGATATTACTGTATATGCTTTGCACTATAGTAAACAATTTGGAAACTTGATAATTTTTAATAACTTGTATATTAAACATTATTACACTATAGGTTTTGGCAATTACAATGAATAACGCAACAAATAATGATGCAGTAATGACCAATATAAAGCGCAAGCTAAGTGAACAAAGCATGCTTATAGCGAATGGAAGTCTGTTGCATCAACGCTATTGTGCACATATATTAAATTTAATAGTCAATAATGGACTCAAAGTGGTTAAGGATACTGTGGATACAGTAAGTAAAATAAATGTTTAATCAAATCTAAGAAAATGATCTTAGCAGATGATATGAGATTTTTCTTAACAAACCCATTTTTTGGAACAATGCCCCAAAATGGTTTAATTAGCAAAAATTTTATATGATCTTTGACTAAATATAATAATCATGTTATGTTTAGTTCAGTTTAAAAAAAATTGTCGCAGCTGATGCTGAAAACGGCTGATGCTGAAATTTTGACCTATTTTGATATGAAATTTTAAAATTTTTTTGTAGTAATTTTTTGTTTTTGCCTTATAGGGTTAGGGTGAGTTTTGGGAGAAGATTTGATATTTAAAGAGTATTTGTGGATTTTGGCAGGGCTTATAGTTTCAAATTGAGATCCCAAATTTTAGCATTAGCCGTTTTCAGCATTAGCTGCGACAAAAATTAATTGTACTTACATACTTGATATTATAGATCTGAAATTGTGTGAAGTGAATTCATAGTTCACAACGTTGGCAGCAAAACTTTGAGGATTCTATTGTTGGGTGTTGTGATAATTTAATTTCAAGCCAGCGGCCAGCACTTGACTTAGCCACCCACTGGAATTCAACATATTTGATGTTGGAGTCCACTATCCCATATAGAAGTGTATTTGATCGTCTTGCACTCCGTGATGTTAGTTTTGAGTCAGTAGCACCCCTGGACGAAAATTGGGAAAGGGCAAAGTGTCTTTGTGGTTTTTTGAATCCATTTTATGAAAGTAATAAAAATATAACTTATATTTATATGCTTTGCTATAAGTGCATACTGTATTTGTATGAAATAATGCCCATGGATATTATTTTATAAAATACAGTACTAACCAGTCTACACTTTTAATACAGTTACCAATACTATCTTAGGAACCACCTATTCTATAGCGAATATCTTCCTTCCACAATTGTTAAAAATTAAAAGGCACCTAGAACGAAATAATACTAACTCAGATCCTCTTCTTAGTCAAATAGTTAGACCAATACAATCAAAATATGATAATACTAGGCAAACACGGGTGATTTGCATTGCATTGCATCTATAATAGATCCTTATTATAAGATGGCATTATTGACCCAAATATACAAAGAAGACATATGTACTGAAGCGGAGGATAAATTGGCTTCGATTAAATTAAGGTAAGATGTAATAGTTATATTCAAGGTAATTGTATATAGGAGAAATTTTTTGTTATACTCAATTATTTGGAATAACACTAATTTATCTTCCTGCTATTCACATAATAAAAACTTTCATTATATGTGAATGAGTTAGGGGATAATTCAAGTAAGGTTTCAGAATTTACCGTAGTGAACTGATTAAAAGACCTGAACCTAATGTAAATTATTCAACGTGTGATCATAATCACATGATAAGGATTTACGTGCTTTTAAACATAATTTGTATTATAGAATTATTATATTTTTTGTTTACTGGGCTTATTAGTTATCCTTTTCGGGCTTTTTACTTGTTATTTCTAGAGATGGGCCTCATGCGTGCACATGATTCCTTAATCGTGTGCATGAATGCACATTTTCAGAATCATGCGCATTTTATCCCATCTAAATTTTATATAGAAAAATTTAAAGTATATAATTTGGCCAGGGAGCGGCATCCACTTATTTGCGTGGGTAATACAATTCCTGAAAAGGAAATAGCAATCAGAGAGTGCAAACTATGACTATTCCAGATCAGCTGATGAAGAATCCGAACACATGTAGAAGAAGAAAAAAGCGAAAATATGCAAAACTAATGTTTAAACCGATCTTATTGCACTAATTAAAAATGACGGAAATGAAATTTTACATATAATCATTCTAATCCTATAACCTCCATCTTTAAGGCCCTAACCTAAATTTTTATCTCATGCACTTAGTTTATTTACAAAATCAGATTTTGTGTTACCTGCGTAAATAAGTTGGGCAGAATTAAGGAATATGGATGCAAAGCTCTGAAAAGTAAATGGATGAACATAAAAAAAGAGCACGTATCTGATGTTTTCCAAAGGAAAAATATAAATTCCAAGAATTATATCATGCATATCATGCGCATTTTATATAACATGCGCATTAATGCGCATTCATGCGCGTGTTATTAAAAATGCACACTTTCCCATCACTAGTTATTTCTCAACATTATAATTATGCAAACGAAAGCGAAATAATAGAAATGTTTAGTAACACGGTCCCTATCATATCTTCATATGAATGGTAACACATTTATTGCACCGTGTCGAGAATAAACAATACTTTCAGTGCATAATTACTTTGGTATATTGGTCTATTATGAGAAAAAGTGTGCACTTTTGGTAGACAGTCTAAAAATTTGAAAAAATCACCTGTTATTAGGCCACAAAGTTGATTTTTCATTTTGCATTACATAGATTTCAAAATTCGGGACGGATGGGCAGATTTTTTTTTAGTTTTAATTTAAATATTTAAGGTTATACAAGGTTAATTTTTCATTTTGCACAACAATGAATCAAAAAATTGGGCTGGCAGTCATATTTTTCCTGTCAGTCCTATCAGACGATTACGGGAAATCAAGGTCTCCAGGAATAAATTTTTTGCCACACTTAGAATTCATTCAATTATTAATATTGTGAGAAAAATAGATGTTAAAAATCGAACAATTGGCACAATTAGGATCTAAAAATAAAAAAAAAAAATTTGAAAAAATTGAAAAAATGGGACAGCGGGTAATGCAAAACGAAAAATCAACTTTGCATGGCCTTAAAGAATCTAATTTGCATTCATATTCTGAAAGAGAATATTGACTTTGAAAAAGTGGTATTTTAGTCAGTGTACTATCGCTTTAGGTTTTATCGAAACGAAACATTTACATTTGCTGATCATTTTTATCTACGTATTATATTAGATTAACAATGATCTATGATTCAACATATAAGCAACATGCAGTTTTTTCTAATATTGTAGCATTAGAGAATTTTTCGGATATTCTTCAGGATAAAGAAGTGCAAAATTTCGACGCCCTCTTGATATTGAAAAAACTGGTGCTGAAAATGAATTAAATGACTTCGAGCAATATCTTGCTGATCCGCTTTTTCCTTGTTCTCGCACAAAGCTATTCGACGTTTTGGTGTAGTGGAATATAAATGCACAAAGATATCCATCCGCATCGCTAATGGCAAGGGATATCCTTGCCATTCTAATAACTTCAGTAGCATCTGAAGCAGTTAATAGACTTTTAAATTTTTTAGTTATTAATTTTAAAATATAAGTATATAGGTATTTAGTACAGCTAGAAGTGTTGTTGATGACTATCGAGCGAACATGAGTCCAGAAACAATTGAAATATTAATATGCAGTCAGGATTGGATAAAAAATACAGCAGACTAGGACTTAGAATTCTGGCAGTTTTTTTCCTAAGCTTTCTTTTTCTTTTTTTTCCTTATAATTGTTTTTTTCTTTCTTTTTATGATTTTTTTTCTTATATTTTTTTTTCCCTTGTAGTATTTTTTCTTTTTTCATAATTTTCTTTATATTTCGCGATGACAGTTTTCCTTTTTTTTCAAGCAATGTATTAGAACCGAGCACTTAATTTTGACAACCCATCTGACAATTTTGGGCATAAAAAAGCATGCTCTTTTGGTTGGTACGATCTTTTTTAGAACAAAAGTGATCAAAAATAAATCACAAATTGACAATTCAATAAAACAATAGATGATATATTAAAAGCAATTTTGCAACATTTTGATCTTTTGCTGATCAGTGTTGCAATTGATCTATGAATTATCAATACATGATATTAGGTTATCTGGGATATAAAAACATTAGTAACTTGCGTTATTGAATCATACTGTGTATCACCAAAATAGAATCAGGTAAATAGCCTCGTGAGCGTCTTGAACATTAATTTTTTTCTCACTTTTTTGCCAAGTCGGGGAAATGCAATAATTCTTACCCTATTTTTGACTAATAAAATGGTAAGATTGCTTGGCAAATTTCTGGTTAATCCAGGTCGAATCCATGTAGGGTAAGTAATTAACCCACGGGCTTTTCCTGGTTACAGTAACTCACGATAGAAATATTAATAATGCTAATGCAAACTAACTAACCTTAACCATATGGAGTGTCTTCAATTAAAAGGGCCCATTTTTACATATATTTTATTTTGAGATATTTGAGTTTAATTATTTGTTTTGATTTTCGGACTGATCCGGGATCAATCAAATTTCACGATATTGATTGGTTAAAGACGGCAGGTGACTATCGGGTAAACTCGTGACGTGTTGGCTCTATGCAGCCTCATGTAATTTTTCTTTTTACATTATCTTGATTTTTTATTATGTAATTCGACTTTCATTTATAATTGAAAAAAGTCAATCATGTCAAAATTTATATGAATTTAACGAAAACTCATTTTTCAAAAAAAAGTAAAAATGGGCCCTTTTAATTGAAGACACCCCATATATTGTGGTTACAGAATAGCAATCAATTTTTGTAAAAATTTTTACAATAATTCACAATAGAAATAATAATAATTTTGATAATGATCCAGGCAATTCGTGATACAGACATGAGACCATAGCAATGTAATAAACTACTGATAATAATTACGCATTATTTAATTTATTAATAATGACAATAAAAAAAATTGCGCATTTTTTTTTTTTTTTTTTTTTATTTTTTTTTAAAATGCCAGAGTTGAAAATTTATTTAAGTAAAAATAAT
The DNA here is from genome assembly GCA_003550325.1 of Gigaspora rosea. NCBI lineage: Eukaryota > Fungi > Glomeromycota > Glomeromycetes > Diversisporales > Gigasporaceae > Gigaspora > Gigaspora rosea. The sequence goes on from QKWP01001620.1 coordinate 118,170, forward strand.
AAATTTACATTTAAAGATTTCAGAACTACATTTGTGTTACTGTAAAACAGGCACCCAATGTGACATTATACCTTCTATTTTCTATAATGCTATAATTAACTATTTCAAATTAATTTACTAGCTAGAGTAGGTTGAAGAAAACCTTGGTATATGACCTGACATTATTGTATACAGTTTGTTAGAGAAAAACCTTGTAGAAACCATTTTTCTATAAAGGGAGAAAAGTCTATATGTGTTATATCCGGTGTGGCTATAGTTGTTGTATGGGATGTATTTGGAAAGAAATATTTCTTTCTTTTCATTTTAGAAGTAATATTACGAGCATGTTCCCATTGGTGTTAAAAGATATTTCGTAAGGACCAAACAGTATTTTGAAACCAATCTAAAAGATTATTAGATAGGGAAATAAGGAATAATTTAGTTTGTTTTGTAGTTAGTAATTTAATATTTTCAAAAACATTAGAAGAGTAAATTCCAATAATGTAGTATAGGAGGAGATTATATTGTGGAGTACGTGTATGAAGTGTAAAGTGAAGAAGAGTATTAAGAATTGTTAATGGAGATATAGTAGTAATTTTGAGAGAAGCTAGTGTATCTGTAATTATATTAATAACAGATTGTTGAATATTATTGTTATTGTTTGAACAGAGGAGTAAGTGTAAAGTATCTTCAGCATCTGAACAGCGGCAGCATTTTGATGTAGGATATTGTTACAGTACCGGAAGCCTTCTTTAATTCCGATAGAGTAACAATCACACGGCTCCTGAGATCTCTTACTTTGGGCGTGAAGCGGTGTGCAAGAGGGAAGTATAGTTTCTTTTATGTCTGTAAGAAACTACACACTTCTCTGAGGCAGTTTGGTATAGAACAACAAGGGATAATACACAGTTTATTAATTTAACAAGAGGGCTATTCCAAGGTGTCTGTTCCTTAGAAATCCCAAGAGTTTATTTAATAATAAGAGAGGGGGATAATAAATATAAAGGTAAAGATAAAATACAATGTCTGGATCTCCTGGATCTGTCTAATACTAAGGGAAATAAGGTGGGTTTATATATCTATTGAGCTAAGCGTCGCTAAGCGTCGTTAAGTGTCGCTAAGCATCATTAAGCGTCACTAAGTGTCGTTAAGCATCGCTAAGCGTCATCAAGCGTCACTAAGCGTCGTTAAGCGTCGCTAAGCGTCATTGAGTGTCATTGCACATCAATTTCACATATCACTATTACTAAATACAGTTATTACAAAATTTCCTCCCAACAAGAAATTTACAGTCCGGAATTTTCATCACACATTTACACCTAAAGCCTCTGAACTGCACAAAGACCTCAAAACTATTGGAAATATTATACAACAAACCAAATACGCCATAACTCACAATCAAAATGTCCCTTCTACAATACTTACTCACATTCAGAACATCAATCTCAAACACCAATTCTCTATTCCTTCTACACCTGTTAACCAAACTGACCTATCTAACTGGCTAACCCAAACTAAATCATACTGGAAGACTCTATACAATGCCAGAAACCTTGAAAAGCCCACCATCTTAAACAGCATATCCAAACAGCTATCAATACTAGATGCGAAAGATTGCTCACTCACCCAACCAAAATGATTAATAGTATCCTTAATCGCCATACAAATCCAGTTAACTTTGACAATATTAAAACTCAAACTAATATTCTTACTGACCCCCCGGAAGTCAAAAATTATATTCAGTCACATTTTTCCCAATGGACGGGAAAAAATGCTTACAATCGACAAATTTTCTCCACCCAATAGCAAACAGAATACAACCCTAAACACAGCGTTATGTCAGAATGGTACGACCCAGTCTTGGAACCTATCCACCTGGAAGAAGTTATTAATACTATTAACAACTTTCCTAACAACAAAGCATGCGGTCCCTCAGGAATTAGCTATGAAATGCTAAAACACGCTAGGCCACAAACCATATCTGCTATCACAGCACTACTAAACCGATGCTTAGTATCAGGCTCTATCCCTAAACAATGGAAAGATGGCCGCATCTTTCCTATTTCCAAAAAATCAACTTTTGATGGACACTTACATAATACTAGACCAATTAGTCTAATCGAACATATCAAAAAACTATATACAAAAATCTTAACTAACCGATTAAACTCAATTTTTTCATCCTACAACATCCTCAACCCACACAACTATATTGCACTCCCTGGCAATAGCACCAATATCCCTATTCACATACTTAACAACTTCATTGAAGATGCCAATTGCAACCAAAAAGAAATCTGGCTCCTATCCCAGGACATGAGCAAAGCATATGATTCTGTTAACATAGACCTATTTACCCTATCTCTTCAAAGACTCAATATGCCACCACATCTTACTACAATTCTCACCAATCTTTTAACATCAAGAACTAATAGAGTCATTACTAATCTTGGACTTACATCTCCATATGAAGTCCAAAATGGGATTGACCAAGGCGAAACTATTACACCTCTATTTTGGCGCATTTACTATGATCCCCTTATCAGCAAAATCTCCCACACCTATACTGGCTACCA